>JBBPBX010011396.1:1906-19334 GCA_038048925.1 Garcialebias charrua | reverse complement strand
GTCTTTATTGTCATTTGCACCGCATGTGGTACATGTGATGAAAACGAGATTATGTACACGGGGAGATTATGTACATATATATATATATATATTATATAATATATTATATATATATATTAATAATATATAATATATAATATATATATTAATAATATATAATATATTATATATATATTAATAATATATAATATATTAATTATATATATTAATAATATATAATGTATTAATTATATATATATATATATAAATAATATATAATATATTAATAATATATATATATATATATATATATATATAAAAGCAGCTATAGTTAAGGGTTCCTCTCCAGCAGAGCTGGTCCTTTAAGTTTATCAATAAACTTGTTTTTTTGTGTTGGTATACTGCAATATTCTGTTTTCCTATCTCAGGTTAAAACCACACCAGCTTTTCATTTTATAAGTTTAAGATGTTAAAACTCTTCCTCAGTTTGGGTGACACCATGTCATTAAGATTCCTAAAGTCAGGCCAGATGAGTGCCTGTTGTAAAAGATTGTTTACAAAAACTGCTGCAAAATTATTTTCCATTGGAGTAGTTTTAACTTGCCAAGCCACTGTGGTCTTGACCACACTCAAACTAGTAGTAAATATTTCCTCTAACAGTTAGTTGGCTTTTTGAATGATTAATTATTCTATCCACAATAGGTAAGATAATAATTGTTCATAGAAGTTCCATACAACTCAACCAAAGGTTTGAACAAAAGGTGTAAATATGGCACAGCTGTTTTAGATGGTAACAAAATTAAAGTACCTGCATCTCTAAAGACATAACATTTTTAATAATTTTTTGATCAGAGTTAAAATATCATGTTGCTGAAGGCTCTGCTGGTTGCCTGGCAACACCCCAGTGATGACAGAGCCTGAAAGTTTTAAAGAGCTTTTCCCATCCCAATTCTTTTTTACCTCTACCTTTGAATAAGAACAAGCCAAAGATGCAGATATGAACTAAAGTACAGAACAGAAGAATTCCTGCTCTGTGAGAACATCTGGCAGGTTCTCATCTGGCAGCTCAGTTACAGCAGGAATCCACCGTGTGACTCCTCCTGTGCTTTGTGGTAAACGTGCTCTCACAGAGCAGTAATAAACTGGAGCAGACAGTAGATCAGCTCGCAGAGCGTTGCTTACCGTCAGACTGAGCAGTGGTTCAGACTGTAAACTGTGCAGCCGTGTCCTCTGCCTCCAAACACCACATCAACCGTTTGCACCAGCGTTGGAATGAATCCTCTGAGTCTCCTCTTGTTTCTAAGATAACCTCTGTTCAAGTTCAAGTAGGTTTTATCATTCATCAAGAAGTCGTTTGCATCACATGTGGTGCATGAGGTGGAACAAAATCATGTACACAGGGTCCCAGTTACATCCAACAATAGCAACAATAGAAAGTGTAAAAAGGAACAGTAAATAAATGTCTAAGATGTAAACTAAAAAATACGCTAAACACTAATACAGTAGTGCAAAACAATACGTCAAACAACAGCAGCACGAACATGAGTCTGTGTGAGCAGATGAGTACGAATGAACACAGCAGCATGAAATAATCAGCAGCATGAAATAATCAGCAGCATGAAATAATCAGCAGCATGAAATAATCAGCAGCATGAAATAATCAGCAGCATGAAATAATCAGCAGCATGAAATAATCAGCAGCAAATATCAACAATCAAGTGGCATTACAGTGATTTTTTTATCACACAGTGATTATTCTGGTTATTCATTCATGAGTCTAACAGCCTCAGGGTAGAAGCTGTTCCTCAGTCTAGTGGTTCTACACTTGATGCTCCTCAACCTCCTGTCCTGAGGGGAGTGGGGCAAAGAGTGAGTGTGCTGGGTGAGTGAGGTCTTTCATGATGCAGGTGGCTCTTTTCCTGCATCTGGAGGTGTAAATGTCTGTGATGGTGGGGAGACTGACTCCAACATCTTCTGTGCAGCCTTCACCACTCTCTGTAGAGCTTTCCTCTCTTCAACTGTGCAGCCTCCATGCCACACGTTGATGCTGGAGCACAGGATGCTCTCCACTGCACACCTGTAGAAGGAGGTGAGGACTGGGCTGCTCAGACCAGCTCGTCTCAGCCGTCTGAGGAAGTAGAGTCTCTGATGACCTTTCTTGATCAGGCTGGTGGTGTTGTTGCTCCAGCTGAGGTTATCATTCATGTGTACACCCAAGTATTTGTAGCTGGAGACCACTTCCACTGCAGACCCACCTATTTTCAGTGGGGTGTGGGTGTGTTTGTTCCTTCTGAAGTCCACAATCATCTCCTTTGTCTTCTTCACATTCATGTGAAGATTATTCTCTTTGCACCAGCTCTCCAGGTGTTCCACCTCCTGTTTGTAGCTGGACTCATCATTGCTTGTGATGCATCCCATTCCCACCACATCTGTATCATCTGCAAACTTTACAATATTTTTTCTATTCTTTTTACTCTTTTCTGTTCTAGTGATCTCAGTTTTATGAACTAAGGAAAGAGTTTTTTAAAACAGATTTAAACTGAATTTTAATGCAGTGGTTTATTTTTTTTTAACTGTCCTGGAGGTTTTGTTTTAGTGACGTTTCATGTTTGAGTGAAGAAAATCTCCTCCTCGGATCAGCTGTTGGTGGAAAGACACAAAGATGAGCTCTAAATGTTTTCCACCAGCACTACTTGAAAACAGCATGTGCTGGGTTTGTAAAAGGTCACCAGGGTTAAACTGACATCCCTCCCCCTCTCCTCCCTATTTACTTCTCTTTTCTCTCGTTTCCAGAACGGACACATCTGTTGCTCAGTGGACCCCATGTGCCTTTAGTCCTGGCAGATGTGAAGGTGCCTGTACAGAGTTCTCCATGTAAAGAAGACGTCCCACCACCCTCGTGTCTCCTCACCGCCCTCTTCACAGGCCTGGGTCAAATAGTGTTTGCACCGTCAGGGTCGAACCCGACGACTGGAGGTTAAAGTTCAGGTCACATGCTGTCAAAAACTCAGACATTCTTTAACATCCAGGTACTGAACCCCCCACCCCCGGATCATCTGTCGTTTTCTAGCTCTTTACTGTATGTTTTTAAACAGATCATTTCACCTATCAGGTACTTTTTGCACGTTAGTTGTTAAGAGCAACTTGCAGACAGTCTGTGGCCCCGCCTCTTCCAGTCCTTTAAACCAAATGCAAAGCCGAGTCGTACCAAACAGCTGATGGACTTCAGTTCTGCTCTCCTTGTCCTGTCCCACTTAGAGATCTGAGGATCAGCCCTCCCACTCCGAGTCATCAATACATGAATCTGTAAGATATTGCTATTACTGGCATGACTGTGCTTGATGTCCAGACATTTTTGCTGATTTCTATATTATAAACGATGATAATGAAACCTTAGATAGACTGAAGGCAGTTAGCATAAAGTTCTGTTGCCACTTTATGAGTTGTCTGTATTACGTGCTGCTTCGTTGCATTCGGTTTCCTTTTTCCTTTTTCTTTTTGTCCCCCCATCTTGTTCTAGTGTTACAGTGAAATAAAGTAATACCATTTACAGTTAGGTTGGACTGGTGTTTGTGTGGTATTTGTCTGATTTTACTGTGTGCAAAAAAAACAAAACACTCATGAAGAGGGATGCACGATATTATCAGCATGGTATCGGTATCGGCCGATATTAACGTTAAAGTTCAATAGCGGACATCGGCCGTTCCATTAAAATAACTCGCTGATATAAAAGACGCTGTTTTTGTATGACAAACCAGTGACAAGGATACCTGCAGTGGCACAACTTGATGATGGAGAAGAAAATTCAAAATGTCGGTGGTGTGGAAGTTTTATTTTTCGTTGGTGAGGATGTCGGATTCTGAAGATTCATGGACTACGTTGAGCATCGATACATCGTCCTCAGTCAGAGATATTTTTCTGACATCACCTTACCCGAGTTACAAGCTGTCATTTCTGACGTCATTGAGACGCTAATAGCCGATAGCACGACTTGTTGGGTGAGTTTTACCACAGACATATGGACATTGTGTTAGCCCCGTTAGCATGATTAGTCTTACAGAACAATGAATAGACAAAAACTTTGAACTTAAAAAGACTGTCCTTCATGCACAGGAGTGCAGAGGATTCCACACTGCAGCTAGGAACCTGGAACAAGCCTCCACAAGTGAGACAGCATCGCAGGTGACTAATGCTAATAAATAACATTTAACACGTTTCATTTCCCTCGGGGGGTTCTGTGGGAGGTACTCCGGGAGTATGGGGTACCAGGCCCTTTGATAAGGGCTGTTAGGTCCCTGTACGACCGGTGTCAGAGCTTGGTCCGCATTGCCGGCAGTAAGTCAGGCTCGTTTCCAGTGAGAGTTGGACTCCGCCAAGGTTGCCCTTTGTCACCGATTCTGTTCATAACTTTTATGGACAGAATTTCTAGGCGCAGCCAAGGTGTTGAGAGGATCCGTTTTGGTGACCTTAGAATCGCTTCTCTGTTTTTTGCAGATGATGTGGTCCTACTGGCTTCATCAGTTCGTGATTTACAACTTTCACTGGAGCGGTTTGCAGCCGAGTGTGATGCGGCCGGGATGAGGATCAGTTCCTCCAAATCCGAGGCCATGGTCTTGAGCCGGAAAAGGGTAGCATGCCCTCTCCGGGTCGGGGAGGAGGTCCTGCCCCAAGTGGAGGAGTTTAAGTATCTCGGGATCTTGTTCACGAATGAGGGAAAACTGGAGCGTGAGATCGATAGGCGGATAGGTGCAGCGTCCGCAGTGAAGCGGGCGCTGTACCGGTCTGTCGTGGTGAAGAGAGAGCTGAGTCAAAAGGCAAAGCTCTCAATTTACCGATCGATCTACGTTCCCACCCTCATCTATGGTCATGAGCTTTGGGTTATGACCGAAAGAACAAGATCTCGGATACAAGCGGCTGAAATGAGTTTTCTCCGCAGGGTGTCTGGACTCTCCCTTAGAGATAGGGTGAGAAGCTCAGTCATCCGGGAGGGACTCGGAGTAGAGCCGCTGCTTCTCCACATCGAGAGGAGCCAGTTGAGGTGGCTCGGGCATCTGGTTAGGATGCCTCCTGGACGCCTCCCTGGTGAGGTGTTCCGGGCATGTCCCACCGGGAGGAGACCCAGAGGAAGACCCAGGACACGCTGGAGGGACTATGTTTCTCGGCTGGCCTGGGAACGCCTTGGGATTCCCCCAGAGGAGCTGCTCCAAGTGGCTGGGGAGAGGGAAGTCTGGGCCTCCCTACTTAGGCTGATACCCCCGCGACCCGACCCCGGATAAGTGGACGAAAATGGATGGATGGATGGATGGACGTTTCATATAATATAGGTTAAAGTGCTATGCATTTCACATGGCTGTTACTGAATATATGTCACCAGTTCTTACAGCTGTTGCACAATTTTTGTAGCAAATAAGACTAAATAAGAAGAATATGTTCTGACAAAGGAAAGTGTATAAAATATAGATTATTGGCCAAATAAGTTTTAACATATCGGATATCGGCCAAAAATCCAACATTGTGCATCCCTAATCATGAATATTTATTATCGTTGACTTTCAGTCATCTCAAATGTTTTTTTGTGTATTAATTTCAGCAAAACTGATCATAATACACAAGCCATGGTCACCTTGTGTTACAGAGGTACACTCATGCAAAGAAACAACTAACAGCAATAATTAAATACATATATATGAAATTTAGAATATTTTTGTATTTTAAATGTTATCATTTGTCTGCTTTAAAATAATACTTCAGGTGATTTGATGTGGGGTTCTGTGGTGACGTTCTGAAACATTATCTCACATGGTTCAGCTCTGAATGACCTCAGTGTAGTAGGGTCTTATCCAAGCAGCAGCGCCAAGAGCATGCAACCACTTTAACCCTTTAAAGTCCTCACCAAACAAGCAGGACTTATTAAAATGTTTTTGCATTTGTATTTATTTACTTTAAACTATAATAACCCTAGTGCTTAACATTTTATTCAAATAATTTAATAGGTGTTAGTATTTGAGCCTTTTCAATTTTGTGCATAGTGTAATATAAGGACAGGGCTGTTGCCTCAGCCCTAAACTCTTTACTCTGTAAACTTATGACTGTGTCTCCACCCAGTACAACACCATCATTATTAAATATGCTGGCAACACCACTGTACTGGGGCTCATCCTGGAGGGGGACGAGTCAGGGTACAGGACTCTGGTAGACAACATTATAAGCTATGGAGAGAAGATCGACCTCATCCTCAACACAGACAAGTCCAAAGAAACCATATGGAAGAACCCTCCCCCATTACAGCCTCTCATCATTAAAGGGACTGAGGTGGGGAGGGCTGACAGCCATTGATTCTTGGGGCTGCCGGTCACATCAGACCTGAACTGGTCTCAGTGGCGGACATGGACATTTTGGGGCCCCAGGCAATCCTTTGTAAATTCCCCCAAGTCAGCCTAAATGTACCATTAGGCCCTGCCCTGAAGGTAAAAGATTTTCATGTTCATACTCCAATACTGGGAACTAGACAATAAAAACAACCGTTTTTTTTTTCTCTACTTTAATAAGGTACAACTATCCTTTAAAGTCTTTTTACGTTTTTCCGCTCCACTTTCGTATCTTCACGTTGGCTTCATCTGTTTTCCATCTCCTCTGTCTTCCCGCTCAAGCATACTGAGCACTTCCTGGATTTTTGGGTGATGTGTAACGCTCATTAAGGCTAGGCGCCTGACCACGGCCAGATATGGTAAATAGGCAGTCAGAAAAGGTTCAGCTGAGGAGCCTGTTGTGTGAATAAAACACCATCAGACAAGAAGCAAGTTTTAAGTTGTTTGTATTGTATAGACTTAGGAAGGTATTTATAATAATATTGTTTGTAATAATAATCATTTTCTTTGAGTATAACCAATAGACAAAATACACACAACAAAACAGACCCTGATTACACCCAAGAGTTCTTTTTTTCTATTTTAAATCAGTTCTTGAATCCCGGATGATTAAAGGTCCATCAATCAATAATCTGGTAGTTTGTAGTTCATGATCCAGGGTAATATGTCCAGAAAAAAACAAATAGTTTGGTGCAATTTAAGTCCTACCGCACAGCTGCGGTGATCCGGTAGCTCGCCATCCTGGGTGGGAACAGGGGGTGAAAAAAACCCTGACCTAAACAAGGTCATAAACAAAACAAAAATTAGCATTACTATATACACAGGACTAAACTGTTATCAAAAATAGTTAAACATTCACATAGTTAAACATTCACAAAAACAAATAAAATAATTCCAGCAGGTATTTTTCAAGAATCATTCAAATGTCCTGTTAAGCACCTTGGTCAATGCAAGGCATTGTAGGAAGGTGCTATACAAATAAAGTTTATTATTATTATTATTATAACTTCAATTCAAAGACCACATCAACAGTACAGATCAAATTAAAGTTACAGATCAAGTTTTAAAGTGCACTTCCAAGTTGTATCCAAGTTTAATTCATATAAGAGTCAATTAAGCTTAATTTACTTCAATATTGTTTCAATAAACAAATAGTAATTTCTTTTTTGTTGCACAACCCAAAAGAAATTAAACCAATTCCAAATTTCTATAGGTAGTCAACAGATTTAAAGAAAAGTAACTAAAATGATCCTAAAAGGATGAAATTACAAAAATCAAAGGATTTATTTAATACTTTACGTATATATATTCTATTCGGTCACAAAATTAACAAAAAGAGAATGATCTTTTAATCACTAAGACCACTTTTAAATCTCAAATACATAAATGGAGTGGGCGTTTCGCCACCGCATTTCTATTTCATAAAAGGAACCCAAATACATTAAACAAACGACTCACCGCCGAGTGGTTGACACAAAACACCCAATACGATCCTCCGGCGCGTTAATTTGGCTTGATACAGCGGGGTTCTCTCATGATTTATGAAGACGCCAAGCACAAGCAGCTAGCCACAGCGTTAGCAGTTCAATAATGGCGGAGCCCCCGAGTTCACCTCTGACCCGGAAGATGTCAAGATGGAATAATCCATGTTAGTAGGGGGATACAGAAATCGACCGTTTTTTGTATTGCGTTTTTAATCATCGTTTTCATCGTAACTATATTTATTTTTATGTTAAACGTACATTAACAAGCAGGAGCAATGTTAGCGATGTAGGTGACTGGCCGGGGTGGGGCCGGGGCCCCTGCTGATTGGGGGCCCCTGCTGATTGGGGGCCCAAGGCAACGGCCTCGTTTGCCTATACAGGTATGGTAGATCCGCGTCTGACTGGTCTCAACACCACAGCTGCAGTGAAACAAGCCCAGTAAAGGTTTTACTTCATTGGGCTGCTCAGGAAAGCAGTTCTGAACCAGCAACCTCTCACCCAGACCTACAGAGGACTGATCCTGACCACAGCTCCGCCGTCTGGTGTGGAAACACCACACAAGCAGAAAGAAAGGCAAGAGACTGTGGAGAGGATCACAGGGACTAAACTTCCTTAATGGACTTGCTGTATGAAGAGCGCTGTTGAAGAAGAGCAGGAATCATGAGCATCCAACTCACTCTCTCATCAGACACAAACATGTTCCAATAACCTGAGACAGTAGAGCAGACAGCTTCATCACCATGGCACAAGGTTTTTAGATTTTTTTCCTGTCACAGTCAGAGTGATGGCAAAACTAAACCACTGATCAGCTGCAATAATAACCTGCACTATGTAACTTCACTGGTCATGTGACATGTAACTTCACTGGTCATGTGACATGTAACTTCACTGGTCATGTGACATGTAACTTCACTGGTCATGTGACATGTAACTTCACTGGTCATGTGACATGTAACTTCACTGGTCATGTGACATGTAACTTCACTGGTCATGTGACATGTAACTTCACTGGTCATGTGACATGTAACTTCACTGGTCATGTGACATGTAACTTCACTGGTCATGTGACATGTAACTTCACTGGTCATGTGACATGTAACTTCACTGGTCATGTGACATGTAACGTCACTGGTCATGTGACATGTAACTTCACTGGTCATGTGACATGTAACTTCACTGGTCATGTGACATGTAACTTCACTGGTCATGTGACATGTAACGTCACTGGTCATGTGACATGTAACTTCACTGGTCATGTGACATGTAACTTCACTGGTCATGTGACATGTAACTTCACTGGTCATGTGACATGTAACTTCACTGGTCATGTGACATGTAACTTCACTGGTCATGTGACATGTAACTTCACTGGTCATGTGACATGTAACTTCACTGGTCATGTGACATGTAACTTCACTGGTCATGTGACATGTAAGTCACTGGTCATGTGACATTAACTTCACTGGTCATGTGACATGTAACTTTACTGGTCTTGTGACATGTAACTTCACTGGTCATGTGACATGTAACTTCACTGGTCATGTGACATGTAACTTCACTGGTCATGTGACATGTAACTTCACTGGTCATGTGACATGTAACGTCACTGGTCATGTGACATGTAACTTCACTGGTCATGTGACATGTAACTTCACTGGTCATGTGACATGTAACTTCACTGGTCATGTGACATGTAACTTCACTGGTCATGTGACATGTAACTTCACTGGTCATGTGACATGTAACGTCACTGGTCATGTGACATGTAACGTCATTGGTCATGTGACATGTAACTTCATTGGTCATGTGACATGTAACTTCACTGGTCATGTGACATGTAACTTCACTGGTCATGTGACATGTAACGTCAGTGGTCTTGTGACATGTAACGTCACTGGTCATGTGACATGTAACGTCACTACATGTAACGTCACTGGTCATGTGACATGTAACATCACTGGTCATGTGACATGTAACGTCACTGGTCATGTGACATGTAATGTCACTGGTCATGTGACATGTAACTTCACTGGTCATGTGACATGTAACTTCACTGGTCATGTGACATGTAACTTCACTGGTCATGTGACATGTAACTTTACTGGTCATGTGACATGTAACTTCACTGGTCATGTGACATGTAACTTCACTGTTCATGTGACATGTAACGTCACTGGTCATGTGACATGTAACGTCACTGGTCATGTGACATGTAACTTCACTGGTCATGTGACATGTAACTTCACTGGTCATGTGACATGTAAGTCACTGGTCATGTGACATATAACGTCACTGGTCATGTGACATGTAACTTCACTGGTCCATGTGACATGTAACGTCACTGGTCATGTGACATGTAACGTCACTGGTCATGTGACATGTAACTTCACTGGTAATGTGACATGTAACTTCACTGGTCATGTGACATGTAACTTTGCCTGTCATGTGACATTAACTTCACTGGTCATGTGACATGTAACTTCACTGGTCATGTGACATGTAACTTCACTGGTCATGTGACATGTAACGTCATTGGTCATGTGACATGTAACTTCACTGGTCATGTGACATGTAACTTCACTGGTCATGTGACATGTAACGTCATTGGTCATGTGACATGTAACTTCACTGGTCATGTGACATGTAACTTCACTGGTCATGTGACATGTAACTTCACTGGTCATGTGACATGTAACTTCACTGGTCATGTGACATGTAACTTCACTGGTCATGTGACATGTAACTTCACTGGTCATGTGACATGTAACTTCACTGGTCATGTGACATGTAACTTCACTGGTCATGTGACATGTAACTTCACTGGTCATGTGACATGTAACTTCACTGGTCATGTGACATGTAACTTCACTGGTCATGTGACATGTAACTTCACTGGTCATGTGACATGTAACTTCACTGGTCATGTGACATGTAACTTCACTGGTCATGTGACATGTAACTTCACTGGTCATGTGACATGTAACTTCACTGGTCATGTGACATGTAACTTCACTGGTCATGTGACATGTAACTTCACTGGTCATGTGACATGTAACTTCACTGGTCATGTGACATGTAACTTCACTGGTCATGTGACATGTAACTCACTGGTCATGTGACATGTAACTTCACTGGTCATGTGACATGTAACTTCACTGGTCATGTGACATGTAACTTCACTGGTCATGTGACATGTAACTTCACTGGTCATGTGACATGTAACTTCACTGGTCATGTGACATGTAACTTCACTGGTCATGTGACATGTAACGTCACTGGTCATGTGACATGTAACTTCACTGGTCATGTGACATGTAACTTCACTGGTCATGTGACATGTAACTTCACTGGTCATGTGACATGTAACTTCACTGGTCATGTGACATGTAACTTCACTGGTCATGTGACATGTAACGTCACTGGTCATGTGACATGTAACGTCATTGGTCATGTGACATGTAACTTCATTGGTCATGTGACATGTAACTTCACTGGTCATGTGACATGTAACTTCACTGGTCATGTGACATGTAACGTCAGTGGTCTTGTGACATGTAACGTCACTGGTCATGTGACATGTAACGTCACTACATGTAACGTCACTGGTCATGTGACATGCAACATCACTGGTCATGTGACATCTAACGTCACTGGTCATGTGACATGTAATGTCACTGGTCATGTGACATGTAACTTCACTGGTCATGTGACATGTAACTTCACTGGTCATGTGACATGTAACTTCACTGGTCATGTGACATGTAACATTACTGGCCATGTGACATGTAACTTCACTGGTCATGTGACATGTAACTTCACTGTTCATGTGACATGTAACGTCACTGGTCATGTGACATGTAACGTCACTGGTCATGTGACATGTAACTTCACTGGTCATGTGACATGTAACTTCACTGGTCATGTGACATGTAACTTCACTGGTCATGTGACATGTAACTTCACTGGTCATGTGACATGTAACTTCACTGGTCATGTGACATGTAACGTCACTGGTCATGTGACATGTAACGTCACTGGTCATGTGACATGTAACTTCACTGGTCATGTGACATGTAACTTCACTGGTCATGTGACATGTAACTTTGCTTGTCATGTGACATTAACTTCACTGGTCATGTGACATGTAACTTCACTGGTCATGTGACATGTAACTTCACTGGTCATGTGACATGTAACGTCATTGGTCATGTGACATGTAACTTCACTGGTCATGTGACATGTAACTTCACTGGTCATGTGACATGTAACGTCATTGGTCATGCGACATGTAACGTCACTGGTCATGTGACATGTAACTTCACTGGTCATGTGACATGTAACTTCACTGGTCATGTGACATGTAACTTCACTGGTCATGTGACATGTTGACTTTCTGCACAGTGGAGACAGAAACCACTTTGTTCTTCAACATCAAACTTCATGCACAATAATCCAGGTCAAACATCCAACAAAGTTCAGTCAGTTATTCTGGCGGCACAGTGGTTCAGTTGGTAGAGCTGCTGCCCTTCAGCGAGAAGGTTGCTGGTTCAAATCCTGGTCAGGGACCCTTCTGGGTGGAGTTTGCATGTTCTCTATGTGCATGTGGGGGTTTTCTCCAGTTTCCTCCCACAGACCAAAAACATGCACGGTAGACTGATTGGTAACTCTAAATCATACGTGTCAAACTCAAGGCCCCGGGGCCAAATGTGGCCCTCGTCAGTGGCAGACTTAGACATTTTGGGGCCCCAGGCAAACCTTTTTAAAGGGGCCCTCCCCCAAGTCAACCTAAATGTACCATTAGGCCCTGCCCTGAAGGTCAAAGATTTTCATGTTCATACTCTAATACTGGGAACTAGACAATAAAAACAACCGTTTTTTTCTCCTTCTCTACTTTAATAAGGTACAACTATCCTTTAAAGTCTTTTTGCAAAACATGTTTTATTATTGCAATAAAAGGCTCTAAATCAAGTCTTACACCAAAATTCAACAACACTAAATAAACACAAACGAATAGAGAGGGTAGATGTGAGCAATACAGTAGAAATATATTTTCCTAAATTAGAAGATTTTCACAACTTTAATTCTTTTAACGTTATATTACATATTCTGTAACAGGGAACAGTTGTTAGATCAATGTGAAAAAGTGAGTGTGTGTAGTTGAGATGTGGTACTTTGAGATGAATTCACACACTGGCTCGATATGAACAGCAAGATGTCCAGGCATGAGACACTTTTTACAGCATTAAGTGATCATGAATTACCTTGATTATTCAGCTGGACTTCTATGAAAGTTGTCTTCTGTCTTGTTACTGGTCTTTAATTATGCATGTTGTTTAAAGACTGCATCTGAAAAAAAAAGTTAGTGTTAGAGGAAATAAAAGGAAAAATAAGACATTATTACATTTAATACATCAAGGCTCTCTTTTATCCAAGTTTCCATAATTAAGACTGAAAGTTTTGACTTCTTTTTAAACCTTAAGACTTACACAGACTGCAAACTAAATGACTCAAATAATGTCACTTTTCAATTATATCAATTTTTACATTTTAGATAACAATTTAATTTAGTAATCCTAGCCTTTTGATTCCGTTGTTTTAAACTAACAGCATTTCTGTCCAAAGCAAACCTGAAAGTTATGCACCATAACTCATGTTCCCTGAAGGAAGGGAACGAAGTGCAACATACTTGCTATGGGAATTGCGCCCCCGCGCGATTACCTGAAGGAATACATTCACGCCTTTTACGGCAGGGGGCGTCACCCCGCGCCAGAGGTACCGCCCTTTAGGTACTTAGGCGACTGACGCCCCTCCAACTGTCTCCAAAATTGCACTTCACCGAGCTTTCAGCATTGAAAAGGGCCAGCTATGTTGCACCTCGTTCCCTTCCTTCAGGGAACATGAGTTATGGTGCATAACTTTCAGTTCGGTCTCTCGGTGCAACATACTTGCTATGGGAACGTAATTCATTCACGCCCTTGAAATGCTCAGTAAAATGCCTGTTAGTGTGAACGCCTGCCCTTGACCAGAAGGCATCTCAAAGCTACTTTCTATTGTGTATTAGAAAGAACAGCCTGAGTGACATCACACGCAGTAACATCCAAACTGTAGTACTTTGCAAAAGTGTTTAAAGAGCTCCAGTTCGCAGCAGCACAAATGTCTGCAACTGACACGCCCTTGAACAATGACCAGGAAGTGGCCAAGCCCCTGGTTGAGTGAGCATGGACTCCAGGGGGCACTTGTTGACCTTTGCTACCGTATGCCCTCTTAATGGCCTCCGTCACCCAATGTGAGAGGCGCTGTCTTGATAGGGCCTTTCCTGTAGCAGGTGCGGCAAAGCAGACGAACAGTTGGTTTGTTTTCCTCCATTCGGCTGTTCTCTGCATGTAGGTGCGTAAAGCCCTCACTGGGCAGAGAGCCTGTAGCCTTTCCTGTTCCTGAGTGAGGACAGGAGCAGGTGGAAAGGAGGAGAGATCAAAGTCCAGACTCCTATGGTTCAGAGTCAAGACCTTGGGAGTGTATGCGGGATTAGGCCTTAGTGTGACCTTTGACCCGTCAGGGGCGAATCTGGTACACATTGGGTGTACAGACAATGCATGGAGGTCACCCACGCGTTTCGCCGAGCAAAGAGCCAGGAGAAGAGCAGTTTTATAAGATAGAAGATCTATCTTAATCTCGCTCAGAGGCTCGAATGGTGGGTCGCAAAGAGCCCCCAAGACCAGACCAAGATCCCAACCAGGGGTCAAGGTCCTGCTGGGTGGCTTGGTTCGAAGCACACCTTTCATATATCTCATTATGATTGGATGTGCTCCAGGAGTCCTGTGTCCCCAGCCCTCGTGACAGGCAGAGATAGCTGCAAGGAACACTTTAATCGTTGAATAAGAACGACCCTTTTCCAGTAAATCCTGAAGGAAAGTTAGTAGTTGAGCCAGGTCGCAAGCATAAGAAATGATATTTCTTTCTGAGCACCAGGCTTCGAAGATGCGCCACTTTTGTGCGTATAGGGACTGTGTTGACCCGGCACGGGCATTTTGTATAGTTGTCACCACGTTCTCAGGCAGACCCGACGCCATCAGCCTGTCTTTTTCAGCTAACAGGCTGGAAGTAATTCCAGATCCTGGCCTAAACAGCTGGGCTGTGACTTCCTGTGTGAGACTTTGAGGGTCCACCAGGTTGGGGAGCGGGCCTCCACGTTGATGTGTTAACAGACTTCCCTGATCGAGTCTCCTCGAAGACAGATGGAGTCTATTAATTTTATTAGAATGAGTTGGGACAGGAAAGCTACTGTTTCCCTCCAAAACAGGATTTATTGGGTTGAGGGGTTGCTGCTTCTGTAAACGAACAGACCTCCTGATTCCAATTGTTGTCTCCCCAGGTGGGATACTGTGTGGGGACAAGGTTGATGCAGCTTTGTGAGGAAAATCACGTGTTGCTCTTCCACCGCTCGAGCGTTGCGTGTCCTTCATGAATAATAAAGGAGCAACAGCAACGTGTGAACGTGGGGATGGTCCTTTGTGACCGGCAGACTCAAGATAATTTGTTGATAAGGAGCCCAGTTTCCTTTCAAAATCAGGAGGAAAATTCTGGTTCAACTCTGATCCTTTTCCACGCACAGTAATGTGATCACAGCCACTGCTTTGAGGGTGTGAAAAATGTGTCTGCCTTGGGGCATCCGACGTGCTCTCCTGGGGGTGCGAACCTGTCACGTGGTCATCTGGTTAGTGTATTAGCCGGCCCCTTGCTCATAATGGAGCGGGGCTGGGACACGTGCCCTTTCCCACCTGTCTCCACAAGAGGTGTAGGGTCTGTTCGCAGACGCCTCTGGGTCTGTCTTTTTGAGACAGGTCCAGAGGCACCTGCTGGGGCTTATTGAATAGGCTGGCACCCCATGAGCCGTGAGGGAGAGGGATGTGCCCCCCCTTTATGAAGACCGAGAGGCCAGTATTGTTGACATTATTTATGTTGGTGTGTTTTTTTTTCTCAATAAAACAGGGATGTGCTGTTTTATGAGTTTTATTTGTGCTTACGTGCAACAACATACATGATTTGATGTCACTCACAGCAGGGAGAACATGGTTTGTGCATGCAACAGAGTTATCAGCCATTTGTACTTTGCTACAAATAAAGTCTGAACAAGGTGCGAACACTCCTGTTACCGCGTGGGCGGGAGGTCGTTTAAAATGTAAACGTGGGTCTGGTTCATCAGGCACGTTTTTGACTAGTGTCCCGGTTTGCCGAGGAGGCCCTATGCCTGCTCGCTTGCGTGGGACAAACCTATTGCTCGGAGCGAGGTTGGTTCGGCGGGGGTCTCTGCCAAGGCTCCTCCTCGTATGCTGTCCGCTTCTGCGTGGCGCACGCGTCGTCGAGCGGTGCCGCGGCTGTGCAGGTCTGCCTCCAGCGGGCTCTCTGGGGGGGGGGCGAAACTCCGACGAGGAATGCCCACCCTGAGGGCTTCAGCCTGCCTGCGCCTTTGGTCCAGCTTGGTTTGGATTCGCTCCAAAGTCTGGCCAAAAAGTCCCTCCGCTTCTATCGAGTGGTGGAGAAAAGGCACCTTTTGTCCCTCCGGTAAATCCGTCAACGTCATCCACAGGTGGCGGAGCGCGATGACCACTTCCGCCATACCTCTGCCCTGAGCCACAGCAGCTGTCCCCATCATACGGAGAACGAAGTCTGTAGCTCTGCGGGCTTCGTCCAGTAATTCGGCAGCAGCTTGCTTATCCGAGGTTTCCTGCAGTTGTTGGAGTTTTTCTGCGAGGTAAGCCTGCATCATCGCTGACGCGTTCATGGCGCGCGCCGCGAGTCCTTGAGCTCTGTAGCACTTCTCGAGAAGCGACGCTGAGGCTCTGCAAGCTTTGCTGGGGAGAGTCGGCTTTGTTCCTGATGATCTGGGAGCTAGGTGGGACGCTAGCGTGTCCTCAATCTGAGGTGCATTAGCTATTCCCACCTGATCCATGCCCTCCACGTCGAGGAATTGTGAGAGAGGGAGGAGCATGGGCGCTCGTGGCTGAGGCCAGGTGCGGGTCAGTTCCGTGAGGAAGTCTGGGAACACGGGCATCCTTTGCCTTGTTGCAGCCTGTTGTTTTGAATAAAAATAGTTCCCCGCCAGCCTCGTGACCTGTTGGCGAGGTGGGGGTTCCGGCCAGGGGATGTTCAACGCGTCCGCTGCTCTGTGGCACAGGTCGAACAGGGCCGGGATGGAGAAGTCCGTTTCAGGGAGCGCAGGTATCGGGGTCCTGGGGAGGTCCTCTCCCGGATCCTCGATCTCGAGTTCTGGTTCCTCCGCTGAAAATTCGCCCGAGGCTGAGATGGAGATCTCGTCTTCATTCATCATGCCTCTGGTGTCGAACTCGACTGTTAGGTCCACCATGGGAGCAAGCGGGTCAGGGCTGTTGCCCCATTCGACGCGCGTGCTGTCGTGTAGAGCCATGTGTTTGAGCTCTGGGGTCGGAGTGAGGGTCTCCGTGGTGTCTGGGTCCTGTGGACCAGCTGTCTTGCATGAAATATACCCAGACAGACTGGACAGGCCTCATGGGTGTCCGTTGCTGCAAGAGCAAATCCACAGCCACTGTCTTTGCGTGAGTGCAGCTACAGTGTACGCTC
>JBBPBX010011395.1:4989-56008 GCA_038048925.1 Garcialebias charrua | reverse complement strand
CTCCCTCCCCCACCCCCTCCTTCCCCGTCTGTGTGAAAATTTATGCTGTATTTACTTACAAGAAAAGTACTGTGCTAACAGAGAGGCAGTACTAATGAAACATACATAAATAAAATAAAAATAAACATAAATATGGCACGAGAACTAAAGTTGATGTTGACAAGTAGATTTTTATTTAAATAATTTTACAAACCAAGAAATTTGATTGTCTTGCTTGGAGAATTCTCGGTGGATCTGTGAACACACATATACAAATTATTACTTTCTTACTTCAGCATTCCATTTAAAACGTGACTGAGAGAGGATTGATTGCAAACATTTCCCATTGTATTTTTCCTGATGTTAAGAAAAATTATAAATAGTTACATAATCATCTCTGATATACAGGACCTAAAAACTTATGGTTAAATATAAAATAAATATTTAAATACTTTTTTTTAAATCATGAATGTAGCCGAATGCGACAAAAAGACTTTAGTATTTGATCAATCTAGTTTATAAAATTCTAATCCAAATACTTTAGGTTTTAAAGGCTTAACAACGTTAAATTAGGACGTTTTAACAGTAGGCCTGGCGCCCACACCAGCGGTCCGATTTAATAAAATTTTGGCGAGAAAGACTCCAAATTGTTTCGCTGAACCAAGCGGACAGATCCGTTTTTATCATGAAAATCTGACGAAGAAAGATCCGATTTTACATAATCCAAAAATTACGTTTTTTATCGGAAATGAAAGCTAAGCTAATGCTGACGGAGCCGCCAGCTAAAAGCTTCGTCCGTCCGAAAACAGTGCAAATGCCGTTGTACTGTGAAACCAAACGTTTCTAAATTGTTTTCTCTGCAAAAAGAAACTGAGAATTCGCTTACCAATTTTTATCGAAATAGTTCTGTCGAAAAAGCTGAATGATGACGAGGCAAGAATTCAGGAGGCCTTGTTGTCATGAGAACTTTGATACAGTGTTGCCAGATCTCGCGACAGAAGCAAGCGACCAGCCCAAAACAAGCCCAAAACGAGCCCAACTGGCAACCCACCCCATTGTGTAAAACTAAGACCGTTTTTGACCAGTGTACACATACATTTATTATGACGTTGCATACAAACGGCAAAAATTATGCTAAACACTTTGAAAAACATAGCCACTCTAAAAAATAAAGATACATTTTGCATATTTATACAGATTAATCCCATTAAACCTCTGGGACTCATTTGAGATCTGAATTTTAAATGAAGAGTGATGACAACACTTGACAATGACGACAATAGACATTCATGAAAGCTGCGTACAACTTAGTAAAAATAAACTAAAAAATTGAACAGCTAACCATGCTAAGTATGCGCCCTTTTCTCCCATTTTTTAATTATATTATTTCCCCATATTTCCCCACTTATTGGAGCTAATTTTAGCGTGGTTTTGTCACTAGACGAAGAATAAAGTGAAATGAATAACAAGCCCAAATAAGCGACTTTAAGTTCAAAGTAAGCCCAAGTAACCACGATAAGCGACTACAGAAAACAAAGAGCCCAGAGTAGCTTATGATGAGCGGACTTGGCAACTATGCTCACAGACACCTGTGATTATCTGAGGGGAACAGAAAAGTAACATTCATGAAACAAAAACAGTTTTATCTTGGTCATCCAGAGAGGTTCAGTTCATGTTTTCAGATTCTGAGTAGGGTCTGTTACTGCGAGGTGAAGTAAGAGGAACTGGATGTTTTTATAGCAGTCGCATAGGATGTTGATAAAACGCGGAATATTGACTATTTACACTTTTATAATAAGCTTGTTAATTTAAATTAACAACCATAATCAGATCAAAATTAAGTTTAGGCATTTTAGGGTAACAAGTCTTAGAAAAATTTAGCAGAAATTTATTTTTAGACTTGCCAGTAAATTCTGTCTTTTAAAAGTTTAACTAAATTGATAAAACTTTGACACTTATAAAGAATAAAAAATATATATATTCTTGTCAAATAGATTTTTGACTAGATTGTAAGTTGAAACGCTCAGTTTAAATTCATCATTTTAAAACGATTTTTGCATACATTGAAAATGTTTTATCAATTTTAAAGAGCTGTTACACGGTTAAGTAGATTATAAGTGCTGTTTCCTTTTAAGAGTTATATAATGTGACTGAAATGATTAATAATAAAAATGCTTTATTGGAAGTAACTTTTCAGCAAGTAGGTTAAACAGATTGGGGCTGTGTATACAGTAATAATAATATAACTTTTGATAAGTAAACCACTGAAGAGTGGTAAAATTTCTAGTTTCAGGTTAAATTGACAATTTAACTCATACGTAAATTAATGATTTTAGATCTATTATGCAGATCAGATTAAAAGGATGCCTCTGTTGAAAATTCACTTTTATGTAAATGTACATTTAAAATTCCATTGTGCAAACCAGACTTGCAGAGGTGGCTCTTTTCAAGGTAATTGCTTATAGAATTAACATGATTACTTTGAACCTGGTTTGTTAAGGATTTTTACATTTTTCTATTTTCTAATTTTTTATTTATTTTAGAAGCAGCCTCGCGATGTTTGTGGAAAGAGGAAAACGTAAGTCCTGGACCTCACGACACTTGCAAAAACACATAGTAGTACATACAGTTCATTAAGATAGGACCATGTCAAACACACATGCAGCGTCTGAATTTTTGAATCACAAACTACTGTGGTTATTGATTGGATCGGATCAGATTCAATATTTAGGGCATGTCCGGAACTGGCTCTCTGACTTCACCGAGAACACCAAGGCTGGACTCCCAGACTACCCTGCTCAAAATAAACATTTGAGGGGCTTAAAGAACTATGGCACTGAACGAGGACTGTGCACTGGACTTTTCTCTGAACAAATGACACCACAAAGACTTTCACAAAGAACTGTCAGAACACGGTCATCAAACACAAATGACCAGAATATGCGGTCCGGGTGTGATGGATCGATGATGAACAAAGATCTCACCCAGAAACAAAGATCTCACTGGATGCTGTGACAAGAGGGAGCTGAACAGGTTCTCCAGAAAGACAAAGAGAACAGGTCTTGAAGTCAACCACGCCAACTGTCCAGCTGAAGGTCATGCCCCCCGTATGGATCTGTGAAGATCTGTCAATAATCCTGGTATCGTGTTTCAAAACTGCAGTCTGCTTAATTTTATTTAATGTAACACATTCTCATGATATGGCCTGCTAGAGCAAGGCCACAGAATTTGTAGTTTATATTATGTGGGTCTGACGACTTATTTTTCCACTTCCAGTAACTTCGTGATGGTACAGAGATAATGATCCCAGCTCATAACCCTGAAACAAGTTAATGTTTATATTTTCTTTTACAGATTAAAATTGTGTCTCCACAAACATTCATGCAAAAGTTTTGTGGAGCTGAAGGAAGGATAGCAATTGTCCTTGAACTGACTGAGTGCGTTTTGGTGGGTCTGGTTTGCCACAAGGAAGTTATTGTTAAAACAATTTTTATAGCTTTATGCTTTAAATCTTAGATTGTTATTTATACCATACCACTTTATTTATAGAGCACTTTGGCGGACGCGGGCCAACCAAGGTGCTGTACGATAGAAACAAGCCAAGCAGACAGGAAAACAAAACAAAAAAAAAAAAAAAAAAAAGGGAAGAGAAAGTGTTCCTAGAAATAACTAATAATAATAAGGAATATATCACTAATAACATTAATGAAGGCTCATAAAAGGAAACAGCTCATTCATTTGATTAGATGATCAGTTATACAAAAAATAACTTTTTAGATTTTTATATTCAACAGCATAGCCATTTAAAGGATCATTTAAGAAGCACGTTGTACTGTAGGATAAATCAGATAAACCTACAAACCACATTGCTTTATGTATGTTGTACGCCCTGGAGTTTTGGATCTATTCAAAAGGTTGATTTGAAAGGTTGATTTTGAAATGTGGTGGTTCTATATTTTTAAAACACGACTGACCCTGACTATAGACTGGACTTATTTTGAGAACATGAACCACATATGTCTGTCTATACAGCTGTATGTCTGTCTATATGTATATGTGTATGTGTGTCTATATGTATGTATGTCTGTCTGTACGTATATGTCTGTCTATGTCTGTATGTATGTTTTGACTTTTTCTACAGACTATGAAAAAGGTAAAGTATTTTAGGTGAGTATAAAACGTCTCCGTCTCCTGCTACTCATTTTGATGATCATGCTAATTAAGAATAACTTACTAATTAAAATAACCTCAAATCAGAGTGAGTGATTACTCATTTTCACTGAAGAATGAAATCATTTGTAGTTGTGTTGTTTTTGCCATTAAATACAAATGTTTTAGATAGTAAGAATGGAATTTTATTTTATATTTAAAGAAACAATTATTATTATAGCCAATTACAGAATTTAGTTTAAGTTAAGTTAAGGAGCTACCCACAGTTTGACCTTCCCCAGACCACAAATGGCTCATGGGATCCGAAGGTCTTAGTTTTATTTGACAAATTGCAAGTTTTTTGGTGTCCAGTTCTCCTCTCAAAAAGACTACAGGTTTCCGGAACTCCTTCAGGAGGAGTTGCCAGTGATGCCAGTGAATCCCGTCTTGACTCGAGGTCCTGCTAGGGACGGCTGCAAACGAGGGTGGACGGGACCCCTACAGGTGGAGGAAAGGACACGTCATCTTCTCGAGAGAAAAAGCAGCAGCTGTTACATCTGAGTGACCGGTGCTCCCCTGAAAAAGAAGTTTGGAGCAATCGCTGAGCCAGATTTTGAAGATGGATCTGGTCAGAGCAACTTTGTCAGGATGTGGCTTGACTACCTTGTCCCGCACACAATTCAGGGTTGCGACCTGCTACTGCGCCCGCAATTCATGCCTGAATAGACTAAAACAACAGACAGCTGGACAAGACTGAAAGCCATCAAACTGCCTGATGCCCTCCACCCACAAGGCGAATAAAAAGCTCTCCCCAAAGAAAAAAAATGAACTTTGACAGAAACTCACAGAAGGAAAAGACTTGAACAAAAAGCTCTCCCCAAAGAAAAGAATGAACTTTGACAGAAACCCAAGAAGAAAAAGACCCGCACAGAAACTCACAGAAGAGGAAGACTTGAACAAAAGCTCCCCCCCAGAAGAAAAAAAGACTCTTCTCCCCCCCCAGGATGAAATGAACTTATTCCACACACAAAGAACTTCCCCCCCACCAGATGAGATGGACTTGGACCCAACAAAAAAAAACTGGACTTATTCCACAAACAAAAAAAAAAAAAAAAAGGGATGGATGCTGTGAAGAAGAATGGTTGATCTATTTCATTTTTTAAGTTCAAACCGGTTGTTTTTACTTTCCTGGGCAATAGTTGATATCAAAGAAGTTTCAAACTTATTTTATTTTTGTGCCCATAAAGGGCTATTTTGTTGTGTGTTTGAGAATTATTTCCCACATCTTTGAAAGTGTATAAGTTCCATTTAATTGTTTAACACAACAAATCAGATTGGTTCTTTTCTTTTCTTTGGTTAAAACAAATTAGATTGGTTTTTTGGTTAAAGCAAATTAGATTGGTTCTTTGGTTAAAACAAATTAGATTGGTTCTTTTTATTTTAAAACCAATTAAATAGCTTATTTCTTTTATTTGTTTAACACAAATAGATTAGTTCCTTTATACATATATATATATATGTTTCTTCTCAAAAGTTCTATTTCTTTGGAAAAACTTGGTTTTTGTGGGTAAATAGACTAATCCCTGCTAAATATATTATTCCTTTTAAAACTTTTGACATAAGCCATAAAGTGAGACCATACTCATTGCAAAATTCTCCTCAAAATCAAAATCTTTATTTCTCACAAATATTGAAATAAGTCATGCAATATGACAATCATCACCACAGAGTTATCCAAAACTTTATATCTCTCAAACCATCCTAAAAATGTGATCCTGAATTTGTCAGGGCGTTACTGTGGGGGCACGGGACGGTGGTGTGAGTTTTTGCCTCTAATTAGAAATTCGGCCTCAGAGGATGTTTTTCCGCACCGCTCACCTGATTGATAATGATCAGTTTATATATGATAAAGAGGATGAAATGATGGAGATGTTCAATATTTATCATCTAAAACTAATTACTCTGACCCAATAATTATAACCCAGCTCACTTATATCAAATATTCTCTGTTCCCTTTAAACACTTATATTTGATAGTACAAACATGTTGTTTGCTTTGCTCCTTGATACAGAAGAGACAGTCTTCTAGCCTTGACAATCTTTGGATTAGATGTTCTTGTTTGATCAGAACCATGACTTGTTTGTTTTATCTGTAAGACGTCAGAGCTGTCAAAACTCCACCTCCTTCTTGTTTAAATAGCTTGTCATGTCCAGTACAATTTGGAATTGTGCAGGACAATGTATTTGAGACCAAACTAGTTTCAAAGGACATTAAAAGCCCTTCCCCTTTGCAAAGTTGTTTGTCTGATTTAACACTGTTCTCTTGTTTATCTTTGTGTGGTTTTTATTAAGGTAACAGGGGTTTAAAATCCCCATCAATAGCCCTCTTATTTAGGCTTATTTGCTACAAAAATTGTGTAAGAACTGGTGACATATATTCAGTAACAGCCATATACATAGCACTTTAGCTTATATTAAATGAAAAGTGTTAAATGTTATTTATTAGCATTAGCCACATGTGATGCTGTCTCACTTGTGGAGGCTTGTTCCAGGTTCCTAGCTGCAGTGTGGGATCCTCTGCACTCTTGTGCATGAAGGACAGTCTTTTTAAGTTCAAAGTTTTTGTCTAACCATTGTGCCGTAATACTAATCATGCTAACGGGGCTAACATGACATCCAAATGTCTGTGGTAAAACTCACCCAAGTGCTATTTTTAGCTTCTCAATGACGTCGGAAATGACGGCTTGTAACTTGGGTAAGGTTACGTTGGAAAAATATATCTGACTGGGGATGATGTAGCGAGGCTCAACATAATCCAAAAATCTTCTGAATCCGACACCCTCAATGAAAAAAAAAACTTCAACACTGCAGACATTTTGAATTTTCCTCTCCACCGTGAGATTAGGTTGGCATGCATGACGTCATCATGTTGTGCTGCCACTGCAGGCATCCTTGTCGCTAGGTTGTCATGCAAAAACAGCACCTTTTATATCGGTGAGTTATTTTGATGGGATGGCTGATGTCCGATATTGAACTCTAATGCTAGTGTCGGCCGATACGATACCATGCCGATAATATTGTGCATCCCTAACATGTTTAATACTGTTTGTGAGTTATTCCTAAAATCCAAACTAGTTTGTGGCAGAAGTCATTATTTTGTTACATGAAAACCACAATTTGCCTCATTGAAAGGGATTGTTTGGTCCAGAGAAGCAGTAGTTTATTTATATATAGAGACAAGTGTAAAACTTTAACAAATACCATACACAACATTTATGAGCTAATTTGCAATGCTGGCCCCTAGATGGGGCTCTTAGTGAAATAAAAATATACAGTTTAAAACACAGTTTAAGGAGAATAAAACCTTATATTGTTAAGATAAGTCATAAAACAGAATGAAAAACAGATCAAAATAGCATTGATATAGTGGAAGTTATTCATGACTACTAAACTGGTTCTCTTTTGAGATTTAAAACCGTTCCAGTCAGAATGAATTCCATATATTAATCTCTGGGCTGTTTGACCCAAGGGAGTTTTTAAAAAAGGAACCCTACTAGTTCCCTCCATCTGCTCCACGAGTTACTGAGCCTGTGGATCTGAGAGGAACCATAAGGTCACTGAGCACCTGAGGAGCCTGTCCATTTAAACATTCAAACATAAGTGTAAGATTAGAGAATCTGACAACGTTTTCAAAATCCATCATGTTAAGTTTCTTAAGAACATGACGGTGATGTGAGCTAAATGGCTTTCTGTCCAAGATCTTAACTGCTTTATTATAAATCATTCTTAGAGGCTTGATGGTTGCTGCTGCTTGCAAGAGGTCGCACAAGTTACTTAAAGTTAAATGAGAAAAAAAAAATGTGAGTGCATGAAATGGTTTGCAGCATGAAATGATAAAGAGCCTCTAACTAATCTTAATGAATATTACATTTTAAATGAGAATCTAAAATAGTGATGGTAATAAAAGTTTCAGAAAGTAATGAAGTTTGTGCAAAAACAATACACACCTATAAATACACATTTGGAGCTAACCAAACACAAAGATGACCACCAAAGCGAAGCAGTTGTAACAGGGATAATATTGGCTATAACTATAACTGTATAACTGTAATAATAACTAATAAATAATTCTACATATAATGAGGTAAAATGTTGTGTGATAGACGAAGAGACTGATTTATTATTGACTGATTTAGTGCAGAACATTTGTTCACTATTGAAATCAACTCTTTTTAATTTTTAGCTAAATATATCCTGAACTGGGCAAAATAATAAAATAAAATAAAAGTTTCAAGATGTGATAATTAAATATATAACTTCTAAAGTTCACTAAATTTTGGGCTCAATCCAAATCAGAAAGCCCAAAAATGGGTAGAAGTCTTGCAATTTTACAGATTTATTTCATTATTATTATTTTTATTTGTGTGTGTGTGTGTGTGTGTGTGTGTGTGTGTGTGTGTGTGTGTGTGTGTGTGTGTGTGTGTGTGTTTTTTCTTTCTCAGGGGTTGCCACAGTTCATGAACTCACAGAGTGACTTAGCTTATTGTTTTCATGCCGGATGCCCTTCCTGATGCAAGCACTGGCCACGAAGTGACCACAGCCCACACGTGTGTAGCAGGGGGCTGCCATCGAGGACACCCGGGGGTAGATGTGTTGCTCAAGTTCCACAGTGGGGCAAATGAGGGTGAAGCCACATGTGGGTGCTTTGTTTTTCCCACAGATTTTATTGTAATCGTCCAAGGATTCAAACCTGTGACCTCCTGATCACAGGCTTGCCTCCTCTAACACCTCTGAGACACTACTCATGCAGATTTTGCAGATATTGAGCTGAAATGATGTGGTTGTGCTCAACACATACCTTGATTACAACTCGTTGCACAATATTTTTGTTTAAAACGTTGGCAATCACAGCTAGAGCCAATTCAGTTTGTTTTTTAGCAAATTATTTTAAAATAAAATAAAATGTGTTTGCATTTCGACATAACACTCTCAGATTTGTGTGCACATCCCTTTTTTCATCATATTGTAGTGGACCTGACCCTGGTCTCTGAGACTGTACTGGACCACACTTTGGTCTCTGAACTGGTCGTGAAAACACCTTTTCACCGTATCTCTCAGTGAATCACCTTTTCTTTAAATCTTCAAGAAAGAAGACAGTGAACACTGATTTATTCCATTTAATTTGAATCTAGAACACAAATCAATCAGAAGAGACTTGTTTTTAATTTGTTCTAATTCAAATATATCATCAGAATAACCTTCTGTCATTTTTATGATCATTTGTCATTATGCTGATGTTATTTCTACAATACCGTATTCGTCGGAGGAAAATACGCACCGGTGTTTAATACGCTTTGTCCAATTATTAACAATAAACAAGAAAAAAACGTAAATAATACGCTTCGGTGTTTAATACGCGTCATCGCCACGCGACGCGTCAGCGCCTCATTTGCCCTAATTAAGATGGCGGCAACAGAAGCAAGCGAGTACGAAGATCTTCACAAGGAAACACAGTAAAACAATTATTTCTTTGCGAGAAAAAATATATTTCTTAGCTGACTTTATAGCAGACGTGCTCCTGAGCTTAACGAAATGTTCAAATCAGCTGGATTAAAATAAAAAGTTCGCCGAATTTTAGGCAGGCGGTTCGGACCAGACGCTTTGTTTCTTTAAACTTAGCTAAATAAACGCTTAAAAAATATATTTCTTAGCTGACTTTATAGAAGACGTGCTCCTGAGCTTAACGAAATGTTCAAATCAGCTGGATTTTTTTTTTAAAGTTCGCCGAATTTTAGGCAGGCGGTTCGGACCGGACGCTTTGTTTCTTTAAATTAGGTAAATAAACACTTAAAAAATATATTTCTTACCTGACTTTATAGCAGACAGTCCCCTGAGCTCAACCAAATGTGAAATCAGCTGGATTTAAAAATCCGCGGTGTGGTTTATAAGTTACGGTATCTTGCTAACAGCTACATCCATAGTGTAGTGGGCATGACCATGCCCGCTCTGATACTTGAACTGTCCCAGTGACACCTTTTCACTGATACTCTCAGAAAAAGGACATTAACACTATTTTATTACATTATTTTGAATCAAAACACAATAAGTCATAAGAGACTCTCTTATTCCTCTATTTTTGTGTTAATGAATAACCTTGTGTTACTTGTATAAGCATTATTGAATTCAATGTTTGTTAAGTCAAAGACTGTTTAATTCAAACTGTTTAATTCAAGTTGGAAATCCAATGTTATTTCAAAATAATGATCACTTCTTCATATGATGAATCAAACGGTGAAAGTGAATTAATATGTCAGACTGAACTCGATCAGTTTTGTTAGAAGTTAGAACACAGTTTTAATCAGTTGTTTTATGAAGCTGGCTCCAGTCTAATCTGTTTCTCTGTCTTCATTCTAAACAACTTCTTCTCTGTTCTAAAAACTGATCTTCTCCTATCCGAGTGACCTTCATCCACTGGTTTGTTTGGACCAATCAGAGAAGAACAACAAGTCACTGATCACAGATCCTTCCTTAAAGTTCTAAGCTGTTGCTGGAACTGACGGAGTTTGCTGAGGACCTCAATGCCCTGATGAGGCTCCCCAAAGAACTGATGATCGTCTGGTCAACACGCTAATGACCACGTCATTCAGTTAAAAGATTTATAACATGCCAAGTTATAAATCTATTTCAAGCTGTGAAAAGCTTCACTTTATTGACATTCCTTTACGGAACGTCTTATCTTGAACAACAACACCAGGAGCTGCTGTTACTTTCGGTTCGAGTCAAGGCGCACGTCTGGAGACGCTGAGAACGGTAAACGAACTGACCAAACTGGACCGAGGGAGACTGACCATCTTCACGAGGTAAAAGTCGTCAAATGCTTTGCCAAGGGTACCAACGTGTAGCTTTAATCGGCCGGAGAACTGCCATGTTTCTGGTTAAAACACATCAAGATAACTCCCTGACTCTTAACTTTTCTTCCTCCATTTTTCTCCTCCTAAACCTTTATCTTCCTAAGCCAGAAACTAAGTTAATGTACCAGCAGAAATGAGTAAAATATCATCCTTCACTTGTTCTGTTGTTCCTATATTTCATCTGTGCTGAAGTTAATTATAGGAAAAATAATCAACCAATCATGTACAAATGTGTGATGTAATTTATAATTATGTTAAATAAATGGTCCAGTCCTGCTGTGCCAACATAAGTTTAAAGTTTCCTGTGAATTACATCTGGTCAAGGTATAGAATTATTGATATTGAACTGAAAAAGAGAGAACCCGTTTAATTAATGATGTATTTTTGTGTCAGTCTAAACCCTGCCAATTTATACATCTAAAATATAGGTAAGTCAGTAAACTGACCCCTATCCTATATTACTACAATAGCAAGGGGCGGGCAGCGACAGAGTCAGTCCGACCAGAGGAGGCTTTTTTCGGACATATGAGCTAGAAAGGTCTGGAAGTGGCCCTCTTCCTCTTCGCTCTCTGAGTCCTCTGCTGTTGCCCGTAGCGCCCATAGCGGCCGAAACTGGTACTGCACCATTTTTTGCCCAAAATGTAAAACGGCGAATCAGAGCGAAAAATTTGTCTAAAAATATGGGAAAAAATCCATAATTAATACGCTTCGGTGTTTAATACGCAGGACATTCAAATGAGCAAAAAAACTGTGTATTATAGACCGGGTTTTACGGTATGCTGGTATATTATTTAGTATGTCTTAGTCAAAGAACTATGGCAAAGTTCAAAGTATATGTCAGACTGAACTTTCAGTTTTGTTTAGAAATGAGAAAACAGTTTAATCAGATATTCATTTATCTGGTGTCTCAATTCTCTCCTTCTCTTAAAACAATCTGCTTCTCTGTTTTCTAAACATTTCTTTCTGACGTTTACTTGACGTCAACTAATTTCCTCCCATTCCCTGATTGAACTGACCAATCGGGAAAGAGAAAGTCACTGATGTCAGATCCTCTTAAAAGTTCTACACTTCCTGGAACTTCTAGTCTGCTGGAGGAAGTTAAGATGTGAAACTTTCTCTTCAAGCTGTGGACGTCCGACCATGAGCAAAAAGGTCCTTGTTCCTCAGCAAGGGTTACAGCACGTCCGCTGTGAACCCCTCGAGTGTCACAGCTCCAAGCTGTGAATGAATCTCCTTTTTATCTTGAAAAATCAACCGAACTACCGTTACTTCAGTGGGTCAAAGGCAGATGTGAGAAGCTGCAACTGTAACCAGACTGACCTCCCCTCGGGCGTCAAGGAAGCTCCATTTCTTGACTGACCGTCGTGTCAGGTAAAGAGTCGCCATGTTACTAAAAGCGGACCTATGTCTAGCTGGAGATCGCACGGAGAACGTGTCATTTCCTAGTTAAACACTTTAAGATAAGACTCCTTTTCCTTCCATTCTCTTTCCTCCTTCTCTTAAAACCTTATCTTTTGCCAGTCTTTTTTTTTTCTCTCAGCTTCTCCCTGCGTTAGGGGTCGCCACAGCGAACTAGTCGCATGAAGATTTGGCAATTGTTTTTACGCCGGATGCCCTTCCTGACACAACCACAGACCACCGAGCTACCACAGCCCTTAAAACCTTATATTTTGCCAGTAATAAATAAGCTAAATGAATCCAGATATAAGTAAATATATCATCTTATTACTTGTTTCTGTTGTTCACAATTAAATCTGCTGACGAGTAAATTATAGGAAATAGATCGATCAATCAATGTACATGTGTGATGTAATTTATGATTCTGTTAATAAATGGCAATACTCCTAGTATGCCAACTATAATTAACGTTTCATGCCTGTTACATCTCAACAGCTGGTCACAAAATGTATTGATTTAATCTGAAAAAGAGAGAACCCGTGAATTATTGATGATAATTTGTGTCAGTATAAAATCTGCTCATTTTAAGTGGGTTTGGATATTGTCAGTCCATACAATGGGCGTTATTAACTGTTATCATCCCCATATGTATCAGCGAAACTGTCCAATCTACCTGCTAGCATGTTTGAAAAAAATGTTATCAGCGTTGTTATCGCTGTGAGTAGGCAACGTGTTTCCGTAAACCCGTAAGTGTAGCGTTTTTGTTTTTTCAGCTTATGTAACCGTTTTCCTCAACCTAACCTTGGTAAATGGTAAATGGAGCTTACTTATACAGTATAGCGCTTTCCAGCCCCCTTTGAGGGGCCCCAAAGCGCTTCACAGTACCAACCATCCACCCATTCATACACACATTCATACACCGGTAGCGGTAGACTGCCTTGCAAGGCGATGCCTGTCCTACCGGGAGCAACTCGAGTTAAGTGTCTTGCCCAGGGACACAACGAGGTATGCCGTGACCGGGGATCTAACCCGAGACCTTCTGGTCCTGAGCCAGCTGCCCTGCCTCTACACCATCTCTAAACCTGACCACGAGGACCAACCCTAAACCTAACTCCCTTACCCTTGTGCCTAAACCTAACCAATACCCTAAACCTAACGCCAGAGGCTTTACTCGAAACTTTGACACGTAGCTAAAGACGGAGCCTGCTGTCATCGCTTGCAACGGTGACAACGTACCTTTAAACCTACTAGTAGGTACAGTAGGGGCATTCTGACCGTTATGTATGGGGATGATAATAATTGATAAGGGACATTTTATGGTTGATAACATCCGAAGCGGGTGTCATTTTACATATGGTGGACAGGTAAATCAGTAAAACTGATCAACCCTGAACCCCTACAATAGTATGATGTCACTTTAAAACTGCAGTAGTCCCTCGATTATCACGGGGGTTATGTTCCAGAGCCCCAGCAATAAGTGAAAACCACAAATAAGGAACACTTTATTTTAGTATTTTTTATATATTTTAAGTCTTTAGAAACCCTTCCCACACTCTTACAATGTTCTAAACTCTTAAACCTACTGTATGTATCTTTAACAACATAAATATACAGTATGTACTGCACAGTACTGCAAAATTTTATTGGGGATTCACCAGCCTTGGTCTGATTCCAGTCTGGTTCTGATCGATTCTACAGCTGTTGAGCACAAGACGCTTTTGGAGAGAGCCAGACTTTTGGAGAGTCAGCACAAAGCCACGCAATGGTCCCGATAGAGTCCAAATAATCCAGAGGAATCCAGGTGAAAAAAGTCCGGGTGAGCTCCGGAGAAGACACTGGAACTCCGAGCAACGCCTCCCCACTCTAGAGGCCTCATGGGACGGCAAGCAGCACTCAGAATGACCGAAGAGGCTGGAAGTAGTTCTGGTTGGGTTCTGATCTGGTTCTGATCAGCTCTCTGCATCCACTGAGCGCCAAAGTCACTATGAATAAGGACCAAAGTGTTTGCTCAGGTTTGGATCGGATCAAAACTTTCCATCCGTTTCAGCAGAATGCAGTGGGCGGAAGCACTGTTGGCTTTTGGGTAATGTAGTACTTTTGGACTGGCAAAACAGTACAGTATAGGCTTATTGAAAGAAAACTACAAAATGGTGGCGCCAGTCCAAGGTTTTTCATATTTTTTTAACTTTTTATCTGTACAGTCCCAATCACATAAGTACTATTAAAGTTGACAATCATTGAAACAAAACAAAAAAACGCAAAACAGCGAGTCCGCTAAAGTTGAACCTCAAAGTAGCGAGGGACTACTTTACAACATGCTATATGTAGGCCCTAAAACATTTACCAACTTCTTGAATACTACCCTGGTTTTATTTATGTTTTGTTCTCACCAATTCATTGTTGAGGAAGACTAGCTGCAGAAAAGTATCTTTCAGAATTTACACATGGAGACTTATTTTTATGGTTAGTCTCTAACAGAGGCTGTATCTGTGTTTGCCTAAATGAAACTCTTCCTTTTGTGTTTGCACTCTGAGACTGAACAATATAATGTTTATCATTTGCATTCCATCTAATGATATGTCAGCTGCTACAGGCTCAGAATCGGAAATATGCTCCCAACACACAACACCAAGTTTAACATGTAATTTATATTCTTGACAGCACAAGAAAAGCAGCAAATTGAACGACAAAGTTTTGTCATCTCAAAAGCATTTATACTTATGCATCTCTCCTCCATGCCTCCCCTGGCTAAGATTAATTGTTTGTGCATTCAGCGCTGACAACAGCGTTTAAGGAACGTCTGTATTTTAGGTCCTCTCTTTCTTTTTTTGAACATTTTCTTTTCCGTTGGTCCCTTTTATTTATCACTTGTCTTTGATTCATCATAGGAAAAAACACAGTGGGAGTATGTAATGGGAATATGTCAAATAGGGAACTCCAGGCAACAGCCTGCAGGGGTATAAAAGGTGATATCTCAATTTATGATTCACCTCCTACATTGTTCGTAAATTTATCACCGAGATACCACCTGCTGCCCCCATTGATGCCTTTGTCACCCACACAAGCGCGCCGACTGTAATACACTAGAGAGGCAGCGAGACTACAATTGCACGTCTTAACGGAGGCGTAGAGAAACTTTTCATTGGGATCTCTGAGCAACACAAATATGTACATTACCCAGGCAAGAAAATTACAATAAAATCAGCTTGAAAAGCATTAAGAACTCTATGTTTGACCTGAGCCACTGTTTTCTTTAGTTCATGAAAAACATGTAATCTAGACAAAGAAATATACTGTTTTACTGACTGTTAAGGTAACAATTTCATTTGACTTTATTTTACTTTTTACATCTGGGACTTTATCTCAGCAGTGTGATTGGGCCTGAATGGATTTTGTTCTCAGCTGAATTAATTCTCCTTTTGCTTTGTCCTGTTGCACAATTCTTGAGTGCGACTCAGGAGATGAGCAATTTAAAATGCTTTTAGAAGCCAACATGGTGTTTCATTGAGGTGCAGGATAATGGCTGTGGTTACTACCGAACATCGTAATAACTTAATAGGCAGAAACTGAACCCAGCTGACCCTCACTCAGACAGCCATGGAACGTCTTTTTAAACCACTAAATAAGTCATTTGACTCATCCTTTCCACCATTTTAGCTCATGTCTTTTTTTTTATTTTGTGGGTAAAAATAATGAGTATCATACAGCTCTTTTGTTTTATTGTTTTATGGTGATTTATAAAGAAATCTTTGTTAGGATTTAAGGTGATAGTTCAGGTGTTTTGTAGTGGAGTTTAGAGGAAAAATTAACAGCTTACCTGTTGTAGATAGCTCTTTGATAATTCTTAGTTTGGGATAATAAACTTTAATTCTGACCAGATTGATGAGCTAATGGCTAGTCGGAACAGAGCCAAGGCAAACATGGACTGCAGCAGCTTTAAAACCATCTCAATCTCAAAATAGATACATTGCCCAAAAATAAATCAATAATAAAAAGGAGCCAAGTATCATTTTGTGTGTGACAGTGTTTCTGTCTCATGATTTGGACAGATTTTTAACGATACCTTTAAAAAAACACACACACATTTAACTAAACTAGAAAGTTCCTGTAGAAACTTTGATGGGGACTACCAGACTAGTGCCAATTTAATTTGATGATTTGACAGTAATATGTGTTTGGGTGCACTCTAAGCTACTACTATACCAAATTTCAGCTGAATAGCTCTAAAAATGCCTGAGTTATCATAGTTTTTCCTTTTTAGCTAAGGCGGCCATCTTGAATTTTTGATTTGGATTCAGTATTTGATAGGGAATGTTCTCAGCTATAACCTCACCAAATTTCAGCTCTGTATATGTAAAAATGGATGAGTTAAAGCTATTTTAAAAGTAGCATTGGTGGCCATCTTGGGTTTTGATTTTGATGCAGCATTTGATGGGAAAGATTATTAATTATCATGCCTTTCAAAAGGCAGCCCCATTGAACTCACTGGATGCAAATCTATAACTTATCAACTTTTAGTCTCTGTACCATGTAGCGGAAAGTTATTTACAAAATATAGTGATTTCCAGTGGTATCTCATGATAAGGTTGTGCATAACTCTATTTTCAAGGTTGGAACATAATGACCACAACTCCATCATGTGTCAGCGTCACAGAATCTTAGTCTAAAACTATTACAGGCAAGATTGTTGGCAAAGTGCATTTCTTCAAGGAATGCTCAGCCTTTAATCTGTGGGAGTTCCTCTTCCACATCTGTTTTTGGTCACTAGAGGACACCATACTACCACACCTGTAGGCAATGTTTCCTGATGGGGTTCCAGACACATATAAGGCACCTGATGACTTCCATTCAATGCTGGAGCATTACCCTGCCTATGGTTTGTGCTTCTAGCCTTTTTGTGAATCTCTAGTCTTGTGAATTACCTTTTGCCTTGTGATTTTCCAGTGTACCTCCTAAACCCTTCCTGATCTCCTAGTGAATCTTTGGAAACCTACCTGTGCACTTTTCAACTGTTCACCTCACCCTCCAACCACACACCCTTCTGAGTCTACTGGACCTTCTTGTGATTGTACATAATATTGGAACCAAACTATTTGCCATCCATCTACTGGTGAGGATCGTGAACATTCTGTTCAACCCCTTATTACAGAACTTTGGACCTGACCCATCTCCTTTGCTCTCCAGGGTTCCTAATACTTCCTGAACTATTATCCACAGTAAATAAAGTCACTGAAATTATTTTGTCTGAGTTGTTCATGATCAGTCCTTTCACTCTGGGTATTCTGTTCTTGTGACATAATCTATAAATGTTCAGATTGTCACTAATTTTTATGTTACACAGATACTTGCATATAATTTGTGGGTTATTGGTAAGATAATAGTGGCAGCTTTCAATTCAACTTGGAGCATTCCTGACATAATTTCATGGATTTGCTGGAATTATGGTATAATTTAAAGTTAAAGGTAATTTAATGATTTGTACATAAAAAAAGAAGCGTTGTCATTAACATCTTTGAACATTTTCAAACATTCTGTTCAGTCTTGGGTTAAAATAAGAGAAAAACATTGTCATTCAAAGATATCCGACTTTTACAAATTGAACAGATAATAAATGAATGTTTCTTGCTAGTGGAGAAACATTACTAAAGACAGAGGTGATTAGATAGATAGTTATTTTTGTTTTCTTGTTGTTGCCAGTTTAAACTTGAAATATTTAGTTGAAGTAGTAGGTTATATATTTGGATTTATGATAGCAGGGTTTCTGCTGTTTGATATTGGCGGTGCTCTGTTTGATCAACTTTTGAGGAAGACATTAGCTGTGTTTCCATCCATTTTCATTTCGAATTTTGAGCTACCTCGCAAATATGTAAATACAAATTAATGCAGATCAGAAGTGTTTCCATCTGCTGGCTTGAAGCGCTTCTTCCAAGCCGCGCACAGCGTCATTACGTCAGACGTCAGCGTCATTACGTCAGACGTCAGCACTGCGCATGTCTACAGTAAACAGGAAGTAGCGGTTGTAAACAGAACCCGGCCACACATCTCATCAAAATGGAGAGAATATTTCAGGTACGTGTTGCTATCGGGCGAGTTGTATTTATTCTGTCATGCCAACTAGTTTTAGCGATGTTACATGTTGTCCGGAGCGGAAACAGCTGATCAGTCACGTGACGTGAATGTTCGCTACGGCAGCACGAGTCGGCAAATGTGTTTCCATCTGTCGTTTTGCGCATCTGCTCATTTTCGCAGATCCCAAAAACCACCTCAAGCGAGCGTATAAACTTTTTGGCGAACTTGAGAAAGTAAATACGGATTTTGCCGTTTCCATTAAGCTTTTCTGCTGCGATACTTCAAAATGCGCACCTAGAAACCTTGATGGAAACACGGCTAGTGGCAGTAGTTTCGGCCATGGCAAAGCTTCAGAATCTGTGTGAAGGTTTGGTTCATGCTATGAGTTCTCAAAATCAGCTGATTTACGAGCTAAACCATAAGATGGACCCTTATGGGCCCTCATCACCATGTTGGGATCAACCTTGAGGAAGGCTCATAGCATGGATCAGTGGAATGCCCACAAATCTGGCCATTTGGGATAGGGAAAATTCCAGCAGGACTCAAGGCTGACAAGAAAAAAAATGTCTGCCTTAAGAAAATCTACAATTGTGGCTTATCTGAATCTGACTCCCCTGTTTGGCTTTGGATATGAGCCGACTATCAAATTTCTCCTTGGACCTGGGTAACTAGAGACAACGGTTGTCTATCACAAGTAGGGTTGGGCATCGTTTGAGTTCGAGCGATTCCTTCCGATTCCCAATTCCAATTTTTTTTTGTAGGCGGGGTTAAAAAAGACATGTCAATTCAATTAAGTTCAGTTTATTTATACTGTATAGTGCCAAGTCACAACAGAAGTCATCTCAGGGCACTGAACAGAAACAATCAAATATAAAAAGAAGTTAACAGAAACTTTCATATAAAAATAATAAGTTAACACTATTTATCTGAGGAGACTGCGTTGAGTTTAACTCCATCATGTTGTAAAAGAGCTATACAGTAGTTAGGCAAAGTTCTTTCTGGATAAAATAATTTGAACTTCTACTTTGTATTTTAATTTTAATTCTATGAACTTTTTCCTTTTTGTTAGATTTACTATGAATTTCTGACAGGGCTATTTTCAACCAGTATATAAATATCAAACTTATGAACTTCAATACGTTATGCATTTTCTTTTCACAGGGTACACTTTTAAAAGAGAGCTTTATGTTTGAAAACCTCATGGAAACACATTTCCACATGTCCAGTGTCTGACACTGCAGCCATGTTACTGAGCTCCCACTGATGAGCTAAACTGCTGCAGAATAATAAACAAAATTATCGTTATTATTATAATAAAAAAGAGCAACTTGTACAATCCAGTCCAGGTTAGCAGCAGGTACTGTATGAAATCAGAATCTGTTCTTGGTGAGGAAAATGATCATATCTGCTTCTCAGGCAGTATGTGTGAATGTTCTGGACAGACAGTGTCTCCTGCAGTGGACAACCCGTTTGCTGGGTGTAGAAGAAGTGTGGACACATAAATATGAGAATGCAAGATCTGACAGCAAAGGATAAGTCTTGTGTTGGTTCCACCACCAGCAGCAGGGTCCTCAGACAGAATGGCTGGTGGAATGTCCTGGTACATCTGCAGCCCTCTCTCCATGTGTTTCTTCATGGACATGGAGTTGTGACACTATGTTCTGTGCCTCTTCAACAAAAAGCTCCTCCAGTGGAGACTTTCTGGACAGTCTGTAGGGAGGTGGATCCTAAACAAACAACAGGTTCATCAGTGTTATCAGTAAAAATGGATTATTAAATCATTATTAAGATTGAGAATGTACATAATTTCAGCCACATACGCTTACACTCTCCTCCTCATCCTCCACTCCCTCATTCTCAGGCCTTTCCTCAGACTGCATGGTGACCCCATCATCTCCACAGTTTTCCTCTGTTGACCACAAAGAACATTACTAGTATTTGTATTTCAGATTTGAATAGCTTTAAAGGGCAGTTGTGCACGAATGACATTTCACCTGCTCAATCAGCTTTCTCTGGATCTGCTCCCAGACACATCCTCCATCTTCTGTTTAAAGTGCACAGCAGCTCTTCTCCACCTTATAACAAGGTGGGATTGACTTATTTGACAAGTGATCCATGGTAGGTGGTGTGTACTTGGGTTGATGGTTTTCACCATGTCCCTGCAACAGTGGTGGAGAAAGTACTCAAACACTGTACTTAAGTAAAAGTACAAATAAACAGACAAAAATGTACTCTAGTAAAAGTAGAAGTACCACATTAATGTTTTTACTTAAGTAAAAGTAAATAAGTACTTGCTTTTAAAAATACTTAAAGTATTAAAGTAAAAGTACTTGCTAAATGTATTACCTAACGCAATGGCCTACAGTATCATTAAGTGTGCATACTGTATGTATATTTTCTGTAATACATTAAAAGTGTTGTTCCAGTTTAAAGAACAATGCTGCAGATAGTGCATGTGTTTATTGTGTGACACCGTTCACACTTGGGCTTGTGATTCTGTGCGTCAAAATTTCAGGAATGACCTGCAGAGTTAAATGTCATTAAATAAAATAAGAAAGAGGAATGATTATACCTTTGAAATTTTTTATTTAACACAAAGTAAAACCAATGTGTCATTTTAACTGCAGTAAAAACATTGAAGTAAAAGTTGTCTGATGAAAAAAGGAGCAATAGACCAAACAAAGGAATAGACACTGATCACTTCAACTCCAGTTTGTCATCAACTCTAATTAAAATACTGTCTAGTCGACCTTGTAATGGGTCAATAGTGAACAATATTTTAACTTCCTGACACCATTTTCTAAACTTGGAACTGAGTGTTGAGTCATTTGGAGACATCTCTTGTCTCCTAACATCCCATGAACTGACACATTTTAATATTGCAGCAATAATTTATTGTTACAGTTCAGAAGAATTTGGTTTTCAAATTTTTTTTTGTCCAGTCTGTCTCTTTTGGGAGAGAGAATCTGTCCTGATGTACTGAATAGTCTTTCAATAATCTTTCAATAGTTTTTTTTTAATAAGGCCATGGGTGGTGCATATCTTCTGGCTGACTCTCCACTGTGGAATCCATTGTGGGTGTGTTGGCGATGCTGTGGGTGGCCCCAGCTCAGTGATATATATACTAGAACATACATTATTGGCCCAACTTCTAGAAGGTGGGTGTAATGTTACCTGTCCACTTTGCAGTGATTCAGTGGCCCAACTCCCCTCTCACTTTTGGTTACTTTCAAACTAACGAACAAATCAAAAAATCGCAACATGAAAGTTACTTGTAACTCAACACATTATAGAAATGTAGTGGAGTAGAAAGTACAGATACTTCATGTAAAATGTAGTGGAGTAAAAGTAAAAAGTACCCACATTTAATTCTACTTAAGTAAAGTACAGATACATGAAAAATGTACTTAAAGGTGGAGTCTGCAGTTTCTGTAGAACATCAGCACTTAGAAAAAATTTCAACAAGCAAAGCATTCTGATCCCTCCCCCTCAGAGCCATATATGGCACTGCCCCCTTGTGGTCTGTTAAAATTCAAATTCAAGCTCTGTTTTTATTGGCTGATTCGAATTCAAGCTCGGTTTTTATTGGCTGGTTACAAACTTTGTTTTTATTGGCTGGAAAATGGCGGGTCACTTTTTCTTTTTAGAAATGCTTATTTACCACCTGGAGAAGCAAGGGGACAATATTTTTTTTTAGTTTTTTTCAGAGATTACCTCTCTAACATCAATCTAGTGACAGAGTGAAGAAATATGTTAAAAATATATTGTTAGAAAAGTTACATATAGCAGCTTTAAGTACAGTAACAAAGTATTTGTACTTAGTTACATCCCACCACTGCCCTGCAAACATATAAACAAACATGTCCCTGTAACTGCAATGTTAGCTTAGAATGGACAATTATCAGCTCTTTTGTTATTGCCTAACTACTAACCTAAATGTTGGTGATTCCACATCTGAAAAGAGAGGCAACCTTTTCACAGCATATGCTGTAACTGTTCTGTGTCACTCTTCATTCAGTTACACCAACGTATTTCCCTAGGACACTGTGGTGAACACCGTGGAGCCTGACTAACATCATCAGCCATTTCAGGTCGTTTGTCTGAGAAAAAAATACGAGCTAACGTTAGCATGGTGTTTGCATTTGAGTTGGCCTACCACTTTAAGTGGAGTCCAACTTGTTAGCTGCCTTAATATTGGTATGAGACGTAGTTTATAGTTTTATTTAGCTGATGGAGCCTGAGAAGAGGTAGCGAAAACAGTCCAGCAGAGCGTCGCTCTGTTACTTCTGAGGGTCGGACCTGCCAGAGGAAGCGTAAATAATCCAGCGGAGCGCGTCAAAGACGGGCCACTTTTTTACTTCTCCACCCTCCTTTGCATGTTGTAAAATTATTGCAAGTGCTGCACTGAGCTGACTGGTAATTCTATTAAAGTTAAGCCACACTTTCAACCACGGCTGCTCACTTTCCATGTTTGGGAACACTTCTGGTGGATTCTTCTTCGTTGGTTTTCGGCGGGCGGCTTCTTCTTTGTTGGTGTTCGCCGCCGGGCGGCTTCAGCTTCCGGTTGGCGGACTAGGCATCGAAAATAGGAATTGAAACTAAATATTTTGAAGGATTCCGGGAAAACCGGACAGCTAGTCCCAGTTCCAATCGATTCTCGATGCCCAACCCTAATCGCAGGCCTCCCTTCCAACCTCTGTGCAAGCTTATCAGAACTGCCAGCTAAACAACAACATCAGGACTGTGGCCTATCTAAAAGTGCTTCATGGACAAATCTCAGCATTTTGATGTCAAATGTACTTTTTCCAATCGTGTCCTGATCGGACAAGATGTGAAAAGAACTTTTTCGTGATACCTCTATCATGGCTCTTGCCTTTTTCTGTTCTGATAAAGAATAAGGGGCTGCACTTTTTAACAGCAGCGGCGTGCACTCCACCCATCTTTCGGACAACTGTATGAACATCTCACTGTGTCCCAGTTCAATGATAATAAAGCTTATTCTGCTTTGTCCCGTTTGCTTGGCAAATCAAAATCTTCAAAGCAGTAATGACTTTTTCTGGGCTTGTTGCTGGACCTATACTGTTGCTGCTCATGTTTATTTGTCACGTTGTCTCCGCTGTGCTCATGGGACCATCATTTATCAGGCTGAGAGCCAGCTCTGTTCCTTTCCCACCTGAAGCTGCCTCTCAGGATTGCAATTGTGTTTGGCTAAGTGTCCTCACCTTGGGGTTATCCAGGACTCAAAATTAGATTTTCTTTTCTTTTTAACTTGGGCACTGCTGTACCATCTGTGTTTCCATTTTATCGCCTGGAACACAAGCATTGGTAGAATAAAATATCTCTTCTTTACTTGTGTGGTCTTGGATAATCTGTTAAGCAGGACAGCTGAGTTGACACTTTCAAACATCCAGCTTCAGAAAATATCAACACCAAGGGGACAAAGTTATGCATTTAGAGTACTTCAATTTTGAAAAGAAGAAGTGAAAATGTATTTTGAAAAAAACTAACAAAGACACCAAGTGTTTACCAAATTGCTGCTCTGTCTCATCAAAAGAACTTACTGTTGGCTACAGATGAAGCTCATTTCTGATCACAAATCCATTGAAGGCAAATAAATCCTCCAGGCATCCACAATAAACCAGAGAATCTGCTCTGCTGTTTACCCTCACATCCCTGTCTCCCCCCCCACCACCATCTCTGACCCGCTTTCAAGCCCCAGTGGCATGCTTCTATTCTACTGATGAAAGAGATTGCTTGGGTCTTGCACTAATGAATTGGCATTATTATTAAATGATGTTTGTAAATCATGACCTAGTTTGCTCCCTGTGAATGGTGCAGGAAACCACAAACAAAAAAAAAAGATTTGGTGCAGGAAGCCAAAAAATAATAATAAAATAAAATAAAATAAATAGATTTAGTAACTCAGTCACTGCTGGCATTTTGTTTGAGTTGAACTGATGATCTTTGCAACTTGTTTGGTGTGTTAAAAATCCAGCAGCAGCTCACTGCCGCCACCTGGTGTTGCTACAATGAATTAAAAAACAGGAGAATCATATTAAACGTTTTGTGTTTTCATATTTTATTTACAAATTGGATAAACCAGGAGCCTTCATGAGAATAATTGTTTATGTTTACTTTTGTTTGAATAAGATCAAACATCTCGTAGCAGTTTTGTTTCTCTAAAGGCAAAAAATTAGGGCATTTCCAGAGAGTGCTTATAAATTTAATAGTGTCTTTCTGCAAATCGCTCTGACTTTTCAGTCCCATCCTGAGCCACGCAGGGGAAAGAAGAAGTGGATCAGATGAAAGTGCGGAGCTTCTCATCTCCGTCATCAAATATTTCCTTTTCATTTGAAATTCTGCTTTGTTGTTAATGATGTTGACAAAAACTTCAGTCAGCTTCTGATAATTCGGATGGCTGTCTGTTTGATGAATGCAAATGAGGGAATGTTAATTAGATTTTTTTTTCTTCATAAAAAACTATTTTAAGAAGCATATTTTCTTCATGCATGTTGGAATTAGTGTCATAGTGACATCTTGTGGAGGACATCGGGAGTAAATCCATCTGTGATATGTAACCTTTTATTACTAAACAATTGATGTAGGCCTATATTCTTTTAGAACTGTATTTATTTTTGAATAAAGCATATGAATTTGGTAATTCCTTAACATTTTTTTTCCATTTTATGTGGTTCTAAGTTCCACACTGGCTTAAATGTTTAGGCACTCATGTAGTTTTTATCATTACATTAATTTAAACTGTTTATTATATACTGTAATTGAAGATCCTTTATTGTAATTGTATAATTAAACATATTTATATATATTAAAAAAATATATGTTACTGATTGTGAGCCTCTTTCACCTGATATACTTACAAATAAACATTACCAGGCCAAATGATCAGATTTTATAGTAAATAATGATCATCTTTCACCTCTCCTTTGTATTACTCAGCATTTTTGGATCTGAACACATTGGAGCAGTGCTTGATCGGAATGGAATGAAAATAAAACACATCGGACATTTGTACACTCCTTTTATGGGTAAAAATATAATATTGTATAAATATATCACCTGCATCCCCCTAAGGTTCAAACAAAGACATAAAAACATTTAAATAAAATAAAAATAAAATTACAATAATGACTATTTTAATTTTACTTCCAAGCGTAATGTGGAGTTTTGTGATTTTGTTTAAATGAAAATACAATTAAATTGTATAAAGAAAAGAAAACATGTTCTAAAAGCACATGAGATGTCTCAAGACAATAAAAAACAAAAATTTAATGAGGATCTTATAAATCATAACAAGCATTATATTTTACAATGAAAAGTGAAACATTGGTTTCCTGATTCATTCTCAGTAATCCAGGTAGAAAGATCTATCAAAGTTAAGTCAGGTCCTCTGGATGGTTTATTTTTGTTGAAACATTTTCATCTTTCATCCAAAAGACTTCTTGAAGTCTTGACTTCTGAAGTCTTTTGGATCAGGGATGAAACCAAACGTTATTTCTAAACCCCAACACTGAAACGCTGACAGTGGGAAATGAAAAATGTGATTCAAAGACAGAAACTCCATCCATCCATCCATCCATCCATCCATCCATTCATCCATCCATCCATTCATTCATTCATTCATCCATCCATCCATCCATTCATTCATTCATTCATTCATCCATCCATCCATCCATCCATCCATCCATCCATCCATCCATTATATTTATCCTTTCAGGTCATGGGGGTCACTGTGCCCATACCCATAAGTCACAGAGGCAGGGAACACCCTGGACAAGTCAAAAGTCCATCACAGGGAGACAGAGACAAACAAGACAGAAAGATGTGTGCAGTGGAGAGCATCCTGTGCTCCAGCATCAACGTGTGGCATGGAGGCTGCACAGCTGCAGAAAGAAAAGCTCTACAGAGAGTGGTGAAGGCTGCACAGAAGTCTGTTGGAGTCAGTCTCCCCACCATCACAGACATCTACACCTCCAGATGCAGGAAGAGGGCCACCTGCATCATGAAGGACCCCACTCACCCAGCACACACACTTTTTGCCCTGCTCCCCTCAGGTAAGAGGTTGAGGAGCATTAAGTGTTGAACCACTAGACTGAGGAACAGCTTCTACCCTGAGGCTGTTAGACTCATGGATATCTAATCAGGATAATCACTGTGGGGGGGGGGATCACTGTAATGTTGCTTAATTGTCGATATGTGCTGCTGACTATCCATGCTGCTGATCTTATGCTGCTGATTTGTTTCATGTGGCTGTGTTCATTCAAACTCATCTGCTCACACAGACTCATTTTTGTGCTGCTGTTGTTCAGCGTATTGTTTTTGTACTACTAGTGCTTAGCTTCTCAGATGTTTATCTTATTTTTTTATTATTATTATTATTTTTTACAAATTATGCTTTTGTTGGATGTAACTGGGACCCTGCATACACAATTTTGTTCCACCTCATGTATCACACGTGGTGTGAAGGACAAACAAACAAAAAAACGTTTACTTTGACAACTCGATTGCAATCAAGAAAAAAAAAAAAGTGAAGAAATCATTGAGTCAAGAAAAAAGCTCACAGTCGTGCATATCAGCAGGAGACTGGTCTGTGTTCTAGTTAATAGATTAAACGTTCACCAAAACTGAGACTTTCACCAGCACTCAAGTAGAAATGTTTATTATTTTATGATATTTTGGTAAATATAAATAAACTATTTTTTTCCTTTCAGTTTGAAGAAAGTAATGAAAAAGGAAAAATGTCTCTCCATATTCATGACGCAATTTTTGACCGACACTTTACATTTCGAAAAACTGCAACTGTAGGGTTTGTTTAGTTTATTTGTTTAATATTCAGTCCACTTTGTGTTATGTGTTCCCTTCTCTCAGTTTCTGTGTTCTACGTTTGCTTCCATCTGGTGTTGTGTCTCTGTTCTTGCACTCCCTGGTTTCCTGGTCTGTCATTTCCTCATTTCCTCTTATGGTTTTCACCTGTGTCCTCACAGGTGTTTTGTCTCATTAGTCATGTGTATATAAGTCAGCTCCTGTGTGTTGTCGTCCATTGTCGTGTCATCGTTGGGTCTCCCCGGATTTCTCCTGTTTTGCTCCTGTCTCCTAATGCCGGGTTCCCACCAAACGCGTCAAAACGCTCCCCACGCGCGGTGTTAGCTGCTTGTCAACAGACATCTGTTCACATCAAACGCGTCTGAAGACGCGCAGTGGGAGGAGCGTCTTGGTCCTTTTCTGGTCGGGTTTGTTTTGTTTTTTGTACACTGGGCAATCTGGGGACCAAGATGGTGTAGTGGCAGGGGAACCGACTTGGGACCCGAAGGACCCAGGTTCGAACCCCAGTCACGGCATAACTTGTGGTGTGTTTGAGCAGCACATCTCATCCCAACTGCTCCCCGGCGCGCTTTCTATAGCTGCCCACTGCCCCACCTGGTGGTGATTGGGTTAAATGCAGAGTCAAATTTCGTCTTGTATGGAAACATACACAGATGACAAAAATGTCACATTATTATTATTAAAATCAGCTGTTCGTGAGCCTCGTTACTACTTGAGTGGGTTTTCTACAAGCCGAACTGCAGCTCCGAAAGTCTTTGTTGAGATTAAAACATTTTTTTTATGTTTGGGGTGATCGTACGCTCCAGCGGACAGCGGCAACTGTAAAAATGCCAAGTTTCTTACCGGAGGCTGGTTTCTTCATGGAGGCTCGTTGGGCTAAGTTTAAAAAGTCCAAAAAAAGTCCCGTCGTCGTTACGTCATCACACAGCAGAGTCTCTCCCGATTGGTTGTTGCGACGCGGCGAGCAACGAAAGTAGGTCAAAGTTCATTTCATTGAACTCCGGCAACCGCTGCTTTGGACGCGCCGCGAGTGCGGAAAAGAACTGCCGCGCCCTGCCGCACTGCTTGAACCGCTCAAAACGTGCCGCATCACGCCGCGCCGCTCCTCGCCGCTCCTCCACATAGACTTTGCATGTAAACTGGCTGCTTCCGTTGCTCGAAACGCGTTTGGTGGGTAGCCGGCATAAAAGTGAGTTTGTTGCAGAGTCAGTTTTTTGATTTATTATTATTAAATATATATTTTTGTATCTCCTGGCTCCCTGTCAGAGTTCTTGTCTGCACCATTGGGTTCTGTCCTGCCTGTAATTCTTGACAGTATGACACAACCTAATTTGAGCCCAGCAGACAAGTGCTTCCTCTCCAGGCTGTCTGAGGAGGATTTTCAGCAGCTCTGTGAACCTGTCCGGAGGTTTGTGGACTCAGGCACCTCCTACAACCTGTGGAAGCGGTGGGTTGCCACAAACAAACTTCTTGATGACTATCTCCGTCTACCTGGACTATGTGATGCACCTTGTATGGAGGAAATCCTGGACGAGGTGCTGGCAGAAGCGGAGTGGTTGGGGCCACTCGTCCAATCCGGTGCTGTCGGTCCTCGTACCCCACCCGCACATCATCCTGAAACAGAACCGGAATCTCCTTCCACTACAACTGTGATCCTAAGCCTGCCGTAGTCCCCGCAGTTTCTTCACCTCCTGCAGTCTCTGCTTCTTCACAGTACAGGTAGTCCCCGACTTACGAGCGAGTTCCGTACTTATGAGTTGCTCGTAAACCGAAAATTTGTACCTCGGAACGACCCGCACGTGGCTATCTCGTAAAACCGGAACTTCGCTCGCAAATCGGAAAAAAGACGCTAGCGCTGCGGCGCACACCCGTTTATCAACATGAGACTGAACAAGCGTACATACTGATCCTTAAACATGCACAACACTTTATTTACAAGCAGTTAGCTAGCACATTACACCACACATTCATCTATAAACACATACCTGTACAGTTTTTTCTGTACAACAGTGCTTTTCTCCGCCTTTGTTTTTTGGGGGTCGGGGTACAGAAAATAGTGCTCATGTAACCTTCCGCCACTGTACTTTTCCATTTGTCACGCAACAGACACGTACCCCCCTCCCCCTCCGCGCGCTCTATGTGCAGTCAAAGTGCAGTGCAACTGTCTAGTCCAGACAGAAAGGACTGTTAGTATCCTAACTTCATACAGAAAAAGTTTTAATAACTTACCGAAAGCCGTCTGCGTGCGCCGCCTTCAGCTGCATCTGTTAGCATTTAGCCCCCCCGAATCCGCAGCTCCGGGCAGTCCGGTTTATCTGCATCTCCAAAAATGCTGTCGGCTTTGTTATTCCAAGTTAGCTCGTTGTCCCCCGATATCTTCGGCTTCCAGGCCGACATCGATCCGAGCTCCAGGAACCTCTGATCGCACAAAGCCGGCTGTCGAAGCTGCAGCTCCGGTGGGGTCCGCTTTAGCATGTTAGCCTTAGCTCATACCATGAGCTACTGGTCTCGTGCGGTGGGAGCGATCGGCGGAGCGATCGCGGCTGCTGCTCCAGTCCTGAGACATTCACAGAGTTCAGCGAGAGTTTCCAGTTAATTTATCCGTATGAGGCATCCTCTTATGGGAGAAACAGTCCTCCAAAGCCGGCTGCCGAGTGCCGAGACTCTGGAACTAATGAATGTAAAATGGCGGAGGCGGTATTTCCGGTTCCTGGTTCCCGCAGGAAGTTGTTCAAAAAAGCATAAAATTATTTAAAAAAAATAATAATAATGATACTTTACGTATTTATAAAGCCATTTAAAACAACCACAGCTGCAACAAAGTGCTGTACACATGAAATTAAGAACATTTAAACAAAAAAAATAAACAAAAATAAATCATATTTTTATTAAAGACCGTGTAAAGTGAATTTCAACATTTTCTTAAATAAACATTATAAATGTGATAATTGTAATCTTGTGAATGAGTAAAAAGTCTCAAAATAGTAGCTCAATTAATTTTGGAGTTATAGATGAAACTGTGTATGAAGACATGCTTGTTTCAGGATTTTTTAGGCGTGGTTTAAACGTGACCGCGTTTCGTCACGCGGTCCTCATTAGTATAGCACTACCCCCTGCTGCTCCAGCCATATAAATTGTTCTTCGCATGGGTGGAGCCGTTCACTCGCGAATCGCAGATAGCATCAGATAGCAATAGCATGGATATTTTGTTCATCGTTAGCTAGCTAATCAATTATGCCTCGTTCCTGCATCTTCCCTGGATGTCGCAATGGTCAGGGCACCCACATTGAGACGCAGGAGGGAGTCAGAACAAACCCAGGCTGCTGCTGGAGTTGCCACCTGCAGCTCCGCGCCGCGCGTGTGTTTGTGTGTGTGTGTGCGTTGAGCTCCTGCCACGCGCGCCGTGAAACGCAGTGACTCGCTGACACAGATGAGATAACTTAGTTATCAACGTGATTACTCTTTATTTTTATCACCAACACAGACCCCGCATGCGATGTGACCGGGTCGGACCGGGTGCATCGAGTCCGCTGCTCATCTTCTAAAATAGCGCTTATTATTAAACACATAACAGCGGAGTTATGTGTCCTCAACTTTAAAAACAAAACCAGAGTTGTTAGTGCACTAAAAACAGCGTAACTCTTGGAAAAAGGAGCTACTGGCAGCCAGAACTTAGATAAAAACGGAGGAGGTGGATCTCTGCTGTCTGCCTCGCTCAGCTCAGCAGCAGAACTGCGCTGAAACCACTCCCTGCACTGACACGCCCCCACAGTTTCAGACCAAGGGAAAAGAATGTATTTTCATGATTTTTGACACTTAATTTCATAAGGAAAACAATGTTTTTAATCAGTCAGATTTATATGGGTGATTAATAACACATATTTATGCCATGTGACAAACTAAAAACACACATTTAATTTCACTTTACACGGTCTTTAATTATGATAATCTCGTAAAGTCGGATGCCTGTAGGTCAGGGCGCTCGTAAGTCGGGGACCACCTGTACAAGGATCACACCCATTCAGACACCATAGACTCAGTTTCAGTTTGTTTTTCTTCACCCGCCTTTTCTGTTTCTCCCTCGCCGTCTGGTCCTGGACCGCGCCACCGCCGTCAACGACAAAGAGGTCCTGCTGATCCAGCCTCAGTCCAAGTGGCTGATTCGCCTGCAGCTGGTCCTAAGCCTGCAGCCGGTCCTGAGCCTGCAGCTAGTCCTGAGCCTACAGCTCCAGCATCTCTGGAGGGGTCCCTGGTGGGAGCCCCTCACGTTTCCTGTCCCGAGGGGTCCCTGGAGGGAGCCCCTCACGTTTCCTGTTCTGAAGGGTCCCTGGAGGGAGCCCTTCACGTTTCCTGTTCTGAGGGGTCCCTGGAGGGAGCCCCTCACGTTTCCTGTCCCGAGGGGTCCCTGGAGGAAGCACTTAACATTTCCTGTCCCGAGGGGTCCCTGGAGGAAACCCCTCACGTTTCCTGTTCCGAGGGGTCCTTGGAGGGAGCCCCTCACGTTTCCTGTCCCTAGAGGGTCCTGGAGGACACCTCACACATTTCCTGTTCTGAGGGGGCTCTGAAGAGCACCTGCCAAGTTTCCTGTTCTAGGTAGGCCTTGGAGGGTCTCCACACAGCCGTCGCCTCCACGTCGATGGATGGTCTCGCTTGTCGCCATTATGCCAGATGACGTCCGCTCGGCAACATTGACGACGTCCCACCGCTCGACGACATCGATGACGTCCCACCGCTCTACGACATTGACAACGTCCCACCGCTTGACGACGTCCCATTGCTCGACGACATCAACAACGTCCCACCGCTCGACGACGTCCCACCGCTCGACGACATCGACAACGTCCTACCGCTCGACGACATCGACAACGTCCCACCGCTCGACGACATCGACAACGTCCCACTGATCGACGACAATGTCCCAACGCTCGACGACAACGTCCCAACGCTCGACGACAACGTCCCAACGCTCGACGACAACGTCCCAACGCTCGACGACAACGTCCCAACGCTCGACGACAACGTCTCAACGCTTGACGACGACGTCCCAACGCTCGACGTCTCAATTCTCGATGTCTCAACACTCGACGACATCGGAGACGTCTCACCACCTCCTGCAGTCTCTACTCTCGCAGAAGTCTCACCGCCTCCTGTAGTCTCTACGCTCGCAGACGTCTCACCGCCTCCTGCAGTCTCTACGCTCGCAGAAGTCTCACCGCCTCCTGCAGTCTCTACGCTCGCAGAAGTCTCACCGCCTCCTGCAGTCTCTACGCTCGCAGTAGACGTCTCGCCGCCGCCGTCGGCCGTCTCAAGCCCTCCCGCCCGACTGGCTCATGCCTGATGGACGGCCTCCCGGCCGACCTGCCTCGGCCTGATGGCCGGTCTGCCGTCTGCCCTGTCATTTTTTGTTGTGTTTGCCCTTTATCCAGGTGGTTGTCCTTGTGTTTCTTTGTGCCCGCCATCCTTGCTGTTCCTCCCTCCTCCCGCCAACGGTTTCTAGGGGGCGAGTTTCTGGGGGCGTCTGGGGACGTCCTTTGAGGAGGAGGTACTGTAGGGATTGTGGTTTTGTTTTGTTTGTTTAATATTCAGTCCACCTTGTGTTATGTGTTCCCTTCTCTCAGTTTCTGTGTTCTACAGTGTTTGCCTCCATCTGGTGTTGTGTCTCTGTTCTTGCACTCCCTGGTTTCCTGGTCCTTCATTTCCTCTTATGATTTTCACCTGTGTCCTCACAGGTGTTTTGTCTCATTAGTCATGTGTATATAAGTCAGCTCCTGTGTGTTGTCCATTGTCGTGTCATCGTTGGGTCTCCCCTTGATGTCTCCTGTTTTGCTCCTGTCTCCTAAGAGTAAGTTTGCTGCACAGTCAGCTTTTTGATTTATTATTATTAAATATATATTTTTGTATCTCCTGGCTCCCTGTGAGAGTTCTTGTCTGCAACATTGGGTTCTGTCCTGCCTGTAATCCCTGACAGCAACAGCAAGTCCTCCCATGCGTGCTCGCTGCACTCAGCTGGTGCAGGCGACGGATCGCTGGAAAGCTAGCGGCTCATACCGCAATGGATGGATGGATGGTGTCGCACCGCCCAGGCAAAATGAAGCTGTTTTGACCATTAAATAAATGCATAATAAACGTGACAGGTCAGTGGTGATGAATAATGAATGTGACTTATATGCCGAAGCGATTTATACGCCAGCGCGACTTATACTACAGAGTGACTTATACGCCAGAAAATATGGTAATCTTTTTTGAAGGGCTTTATTTTTCCACACAGAAGTTATGCATTCTCCTCCTACAAGTTATGTACTGTATATATATATTCTTCTGCCCTGAATTTTAGAAACATGAACCCTCCTGGGAGTGAGGGTTTGGTCTTGCAGAAATTCACGATTGGCTACATTCCTCCTCTATTCTTCACTGACCAGATGTCCATCCCACGCAGTATGAAGTGCTACAGCCATACTGTCTGGCTGTTAACAGAACTCTCCCTCATACATCATTTAAACCACCGGGGAATTAATTCCCTTTATCTGCTCAGAGTCACGGTGTCAGTTCAGGGAAATAACTCTCAGGAAAATACGTCATTCTAGGGAAGTCTGCTTGTTGACACAAGCCTGCACAATCCTCTAAATGTATTTCGCTCTCACAGTTCACGTTGAGGAATGCTCCTGTTATACAGTCCGATTTAAATTCCTGCATATTTCACCGGATTAAAATAATGATGCCGTGCAGCGTGGCATTTAGTTTAATGCTGCACTTATGACTAAAACACAATAGGAGAAAACTTACTTAATGGATGTTTCTTGATGCACTACCCTGCAATTTAAAGAGGAAGGATCACAGTTTATCTCTGTAAATAGCAGCCAGGGAAATACCAGAAGCATGCTCTCATTGAAGGGTTTTATTATTTTCTTCATGCAGGTTAAAAGGCCTAAAGGACAATTATACTTTAAAGCTGCTGCCTGTATCAAACCATATATTTTTAACCCCATGTGTCTTGCTGTGGCTGAATTTTACAGCTGTTTGGGAGTGTTGTTGAGGAGGGATGTCAGATTCCAGACCCAGTGAGGCTTAAAGGAAATGATGTCACCCTTGCCTACCATGATGTATTAGCTTCATGTTGGGAGCTCTGGCACTTCTGACTCATCTCAGCAGTGGCATCACGAGAGGAAAAAACGTCTGGTTCAAAACATTCCCAGGACTCAGCATTCACCAGATCTTCTTGTTTAAAAAATACAAAAAAACATGAACCAAATGATTTATTTAAGGCTCAGTCTACTTCTTCTCAGATTTCAAGTTGGGGAGCTTTAAATCGTCTTGTACATGCAGCACAGGAAGAAGCAGTCACAAAACCCATTCAAGAGGAATTTCAAAAGAACTTATGTCTGTGACAAAGTAAAATGCTCAGAGTAACATAAATAAAATAAATTAGACAATTTTAAGTGTCAGGCAATCAACTTGTCCAGTCTGTAAGCTGGGCGACCATTTAGCCTGCAAGTGAAAATTATAGGAAATTGTGTGGGGATAAAATGTGCACGCCGGCAAACACACTTAAAATCTGTGTTTGGAACAAGATGTTTAATCCCACTGGCTAAACGTGCTTTGAGATGTAATGAGTCATGTGGTTGTGTAGCTTGGCTTGTGTGCAATGGACCTTAGTTCACTCATAGTTTATATGACTTGTGTTTCCTCTGACACTGGCACAGATACAACTCATGAATGTCAATCTGTAGAAGAAACACCTTAAAAAGTCACACTATTTTTGTGTTTGGATCCTTGTGACAAGATTCAAATTAAAGTACATGCCCATTATTTAATAGTAAGTACCATCAAATCACAAAGCGCTGAACAATAAAATCAATGCTAAAATATACAAAGAATAAAGCAAACATACAAACTTTAAGAGACACAGTAAAATCCTGACATAAAAGTCTGGGAGAATAAAAGTGTTTTCAGTTGCTTTAAAAAAAATCTCCAGAGTCAGCAAAATGAAGCTGCAGGGGCAAACTGTTCCACAGCCTTGGGGCCACTGACTGAAAGGCCCTGTCCCCTTTCGTTTTAAGTTAAAAAAGCTACCGGCGAGCAAGTCACTGAAATGGGACAAACATTGGACAAGGATGGCCAACTTGTCCAGCCAGTGTTGTCTAATCAAAAAATGCAATTGAATGTCATCAGCATAAATGTGATAGGAAATATCAGAAAATGACTGAATAATGTCAACAAGTGGGATAATATAAAAAGAAAACAAAAGTGGACCCAGAACTGAGCCTTGTTGCATGCCAGTCATTGTGGGGTGTCACAAGGCACCCAAAAGGTCAGTCTTGTTCCTTATGTGCATAAAGTAGGCAAACAACAAAAAACATGACCTTCTTTTCAGTAGACATACAGCCTGAATGAGGTCATAGAACAAATTTATTCCTTAATAAAGTAAAGGTTTGTTTTTAAATGGCAGGAGTTCCAGACCACAAGTTTTTTTTTTTTTGTCTGTTTCCAGTCTGAGTTAAACACTGAGGGATCTAGCTGCAAAAACAAAACTTCCTGCAGTGCAGACCACACCAGCTGCTTCATGAAAAATGCGAACTCTGCCAGCAGAACAAAAAGAAGCATAAATTATGAAGCACTTCCTGGACGGTGTCCTGGAGACAATCTGTGTTTGATGCTGTGCACGATAACACACATTTACTTTGCCCTTTTGGTTTCTTTGTGGATTAAACATGAGCTTGTCGTCATTGTTGAATTAATTTGGTTGCTTTTATTGTTTTTGTTTTTTTAATTATTCCATATTCAGTAGTTTTTGTTTTTGATGTGGTATTTAGACTAAAAGAAAGAATAAAAATGCATTAAAAGTCATCAAAATATATACCTTTTCTTTAGAATTATGCAACTTATCATTGTGTGTTTGAGCCATTGTCATCTTGATTGTGAAGGTCCACAACAAAAACAGTGCAGCTGCCTGAAACTGATCTGGATTGATCACACTCACTTCTGTCTCTTTACCGATAAACACAACAGAGTTCAGTCAAGTCATCTGGATTGTCTGTTTTTTGGTTGAGACCTTTCGTCCTTCATCCAAAGGACTTCATCAGTCCGAGGAGCCACAGCAAACTCAGTCCCACAAGCAGCATATCTCATAGTTGGTCAACCAGTTTGATGGTGATAAGATGGTTTCTGAGGCTGCCCTCTCCCCCATCGACTCCTCTGACATAGCCAAAGTGGTTCAGTCCTTTGAATGAAGAATAAAATGTCTCAACAACAAAATAAATTGTCCAGATGACCTGACTTAACTTATCTGGATTTTCTACCTGGATTATTGAGCATGAACTTTGATGTTTTGAACCACTTTGGCTATGGCTGCCTCAGAGGAGTCGACAGGGGAGAGGGCAGCCCCAGAAACCATCTTATCACCGTCAAACAGGTTGGTCCACTGTGTGAGTGTGCTGCTTGTGGGACTGAGTTTGTTGTGCTCCTTGGACTGATGAAGTCCTTTGGATGAAGAACGAGTCAGAGAATCAGAGTGGGAGATTTATTTGTCATACACACCACACGTGATATATGAGGTGGGATGAAACTATGTACACAGGGTCCCAATTACATAAAATAAAAAAAAACACTAATTGTAAAGAAAAACATTAGTAAGATCCAAGAATAAGAATATACTACATTCACTAAACTAAGAATACAACGGAACAAAATTAATGCGGCACAACAGCAGCACAAACATGAGTCTGTGTGAGCAGATGAGGACCAATGAACACTTTATTTTTTTTATTTTTTTATTTTTTTTTTAGAAAAAACAAGTACAAAAAAAACTTACAATGTCAAACATGGCTCGAGACTTAAGGCATGCATAGCACAAAAGAGAATAAAGGCACATAAACAAAAACAAAAATGTGTCTTGGGCAGCTTACAGCAACATGAAATATCAGCAGCATGAGATCAGCACCATGGCTAGTCTCAACAAAGTCTCATCACAAAACGTCTCAACAAAAAAATAAACCATCCAGATGACCTGACTTAACTTTGCTGAATTTTCTACCTGGATTATTGAGCATGAACTTTGAGGTTTTGAACCACTTTGGCTATGGCTGCTTCAGAGGAGTTGACAGGGGAGAGGGAGGGCCCCAGAAACCATCCTATCACCAGCCAACTGGTTGACCCACTGCTGCTTGTGGGACTGAGTTTGTTTGTGGCTCCTTGGATTGATGAAGTCCTTTGGATGAACTGAAGGATGAAATGTCTCAACAAAAAAACGAAACCATCCAGATGACCTGAATGAACATTACTCACACATACAGAAACATTTACTACACACTGCACTTACATTTACTACATTACATCACAGGTTACTGCACTCCCTGATTGGGCTACAGGTAATATACAGGTATTCCCCGACTTACGAACGAGTTCCGTTCCTACGTGACGTTGCAAGTCGAATTTCGTCGTAAGTCGGAAAATAAGTCCAAACTCCACCTTATACGTACAATACTGTATTTTGTGTTTTATACTGAATCAATGCAGGATTGGCTGTTGGGTTGGTAATAGAACCATCAACCACCTAATGGATGCTGATGATCTTGTAATATTCTGTCCATATAGTGCTGGTCTGCAGCAACTGTTAAGGGTTTGCTCTCAGTATGGATTGGACTTTGATATTAAATATAATGCAATAAAAAGTATCATCATGATTATCAGGAGCAAAGAGGACACTAAATTATCTTTCCCTGACTTCACTCTGTCTGGCAACATCCTCCAAGTCAGTGAGGAGGTGAAATACTTGGGACATTACATAACCGCTGACCTGTCTGATGACAGGGACATTTACAGGCAGCGTTGTATGCAATATGTACAAGCTAATGTGCTTCTTCGGAGGTTCTCTATGTGCTCAGTGTCTGTAAAAACTGCACTCTTCAAAACATATTGTACCCCAATGTACACTGCACACCTGTGGCGGCATTACAGAAAGAGCAGTATGCATAAACTACAGGTGGCATACAATGATGGCATGAGGATGCTGCTTAAGGTGCCGCGATGGAGTAGTGCCAGCCAGATGTTTGCAAATGCCAATGTACCAACTTGTGCAGCTGTGCTTCGTAACCTTATGTACAGATGTATGTGTAGGCTAACAAACTCTGCAAATAGCATCATCTATACTCTGACCAACCCTGTACAGAGTTCGGTTAGGTTCTATTCAAGTCTGTGGAATCACTGGCGCCTTAAATTATGTGGCAATGGATGAACATTCTATTTTTACTGTGTCTTTGTTATGATCCGTTTTGTTGATGTTATCTTTTTTTATTTTTTTATTTTTGGTGGTTGTTGTTTTGTTACTATGGACCATATGCGTCTCAAATAAAGTTTTGATTGATTGATTATTTTACCAAGCACTTAGCCTATCCTAACACAGTACCCTACATAATTATCAAAAAACACATACATTTGGAGCCATAATGAAGGGAAAAAATAGTTATTTTCCTACTGGGAGCTGGTGGAGTCTTCATCCGTCTGTTAGCATGTTAGCTCGTTGCTCAGCTGTAGCCTCTCTGCCTCGTAAACCTCCGGTCCAAACAATGAGGTCTCCTGTACTTTTCCACGCGCGATCCACAGATTACAGTAAGGTCTGTTAGCATGTTAGCCCCTCCTAACCTCCTCTGCCTCCGGTCTACCTGTAAACAATGAGGTCTCCTGTAATTTTCAGCTGTAATCCTCCGCCCTGTAATTTTCCATTGTCGTGGCCGCTAAGGTACACTCTCCCCTCCCTCCTGTAAATTTCCGCTGTCCTCCGCTGAGTTTCGGTACCGTATTTTTTGGTGTAAAGGCGCATAAACCGCGTAACTCGAAACAATGCGTTTCAATGGGAGGGCATTTGTAACAGCGAAACGTCGTAAGTCGAGGACTACCTGTAGATCATTTTGAACTCTTTCAAAGTTTCTAGTAGAAATGTTGTATCGCTCACCGACCAGTTGTGCTTCCCCGACATATTAGCATCTAGCCAGTCGGAAATACGTGAGGTTGACAGGTTGCACTTTCGCAGTCAGGTCAGTTTTCCATGACAGGAATAAAATGATCAAATTAAGCGTTTGCATGCGCACCATTCGGATTATGAATCAGCATAAACCACCCCTCTCGTTCAAATTACAAATTCATTCAGACTGAGTTGAATCAACAAAGAATAATACGAATGGGGCGTTTATATGAGACATTTTTATTCTGAATGGCTGCTTAATCCGATTACTTATGTCCATGTAAACATAGCTACTGTTGGATTTTTTTTAACCTAGATTACTGAGCATGAATTTAGATTATCAGTAAACATAGTCAGTAAACATCAGTGGACAGGCTGGTACGGTAATGCCATCTCACTGCCTCCTCCACCTAAAACAGATGGTGTTTTTCTTAAACTATGACCTTTCATCAAGCTCTTCTCTTGCCGTACGATTTTACATGCCTCATGAATTTGTTCAAAGTTCAGGCACACAAAAACTGTCCAGCTGTATCTTATCTGGCCCGTCTGTTCTGGAGTGTAACCAGCGGTTCATATTTTGAGGTAAACCTTCACAGTTCATCATTTTTTAAGCAGTTCAATTCTTGTACGTAATGTTTTGAAAAATGTTCTTGGCTTTGTAAAGGCTTCTTTACAAGAAGAGGAGTTTGCACTAGATGCTGCCAAGCTGATTGTTGATTCAGCTGCTTTGAAAGTTGAGTCATCGTTTGATCTTAACATAAAATTGGGTACCGTACTTTCCAGCTGATAAGTCGCACCGCCCTATAAGTCGCATTAGTCCAATTATGTCCAATAAAGTGGAAAAATCCATAAATATGTCCCTTTGCCCTATAAGTCGCATCTATTATGCGTCACCGCTGACGCGTCGCATATGTTACGCGTCAGCGAGGACAACCACAGGAGCGTGCACGGTAGGACTTTAACAAGATTAACACTTAAAATAAATTATTTGTTTGCTTAAAATTATAGCAAAGATGTGTCTGAGCTGAACTTTTCCTTAATAAATGCACGTACCGGTCAAATCAGCAGAATTAAAAAAAATAGTTTTGCTACGTCTGTGATGCGAAGCGTGCACGCGCAGCAAGCGGATACGCTTCATTTCTTTAAAATTTAACCAGATATACACCTTATAAAAATATATATGTTTGCTGACATTATAGTAAAAGTGTTTCTGAGCTTAACTTTTCCTTAATAAATGCGCAATAAGCTAGATTTAAAGATTCGTTTTGCTATGTGCACCCGCACGGGTGGGAACACTTCATTTCTTTAAAATTTAACAAGATATACACCTTGTAAAAATATACATATGTTAGCTGACATTATAGCAAAAGTGTTTCTGAGCTTAACTTTTCCAAACATAATGTTCAAATCAGCTGGATTTAAATTGTTTCACTTTGACGGTCTTCTAAAAGTGCGCGCGCTGCGAAAATAAATTATAAATAAATCGAATTTTAGCTCAAACATCTCCTACAGCTAATAGATTGTAAATGTCCATTGAGTGATTACTCTCTGTAAGTTTCATCAAAATCTGTCCTGTGGTTCTTGACCTATTTTGCTAACTGTAAAACACAGAGCTAACAGTAGTTCATACCTCCAGAGAGCAGGAGGCCGTGCTACGACAGAGTGAGTCCGACCAGTGGAGGCCGCCACCTGACACATGAGCTGGGAACGGTCAGTGGACCCTAGCGGCCGAAAGTTGTACTGCTCCATTTTTTTCGTCAGAATGAATGGAAACAGTCATATCTCAGCCAAAAATTGGTCTAAAAATATAGGAAAAAAATCCCTAAATATGTTGCCTCGCCCTATAAGTCGCAGGGCATGCAAATTAGGCAAAAAGGTGCGACTTATAGGCCGTAAATACGGTATTTAAATTTTGACTTTTTACGTCTGAAAATTCTCATCAGGTTGTAGAATTCGTTGGGCGAAATGTTTCAGTTTTATTGTTCAACTTCTACACACGTGCTGAGAGCTCGTTTGACGCTGTCTGAACAAGAACAATTCAGAACTTCCATGAAAATGTTACGAACAATAATTATCATACCTGTTGTAGATAAATAGCTATCAGAAAGCCTTCAGTTTGGAGAACAAAATGTTTTTCTGACTTGATTCACAATCTAATGGCTAATATATATGTATATGCTAATTCTATGTTTGAAACCTTTCTATATCCATCATATTTGCATTATATAATTTATTTATTTTTAAAAGACTATGTGGTCATTTTCAAGCACAAATAGCTGAAGCACTTCTCGTTCAGCCTGTGGCAAATCCAGTCATACTGTCACATTTCTGCAGGAATAAGCATACAATCAAAATTGGTGGTAAAGTAAATGTTTATTTTTTTTTAAAGCATTTGCATGAAATTTTCTGTAAATTTAGAAGATTTGAGCTTTTTGACAGCGGGTTCGGATGTTGTCAGTCCATACAATGTGCGTTATCAACTGTTATCATCCCCATTTGTAGCGGCGAATAGGTCACAATCTACCTACTAGCATGTTTAACAGAACGTTATCAGCGTTGTTATCGCTGTGAGTAGGCAGCGTGTTTCCGTAAACCCGGAAGTGTAGCGTTTTTTTTTTTTTCAGCTTATGTAACCGTTTTCCTCAACCTAACCTTAAACCTGACCCAGAGGACCAACCCTAAACCTAACCCCCTTACCCTTGTGCCTAAACCTAACCAAGACCCTAAACCTAACGCCAGAGGCTTTACTCAAAACTTTAACACGTAGCTAAAGACGGAGCCTGCTGTCATCGCTTGTAATGGTGACAACGTACCTTTAAACCTACTAGTAGGTACAGTAGGGGCATTCTGACCGCTACGTATGGGGATGATAATAATTGATAAGGGCCATTTTATGGTTGGTAACATCCGAAGCGGGTGTTTTTGAGAGAGCAACAGTCCACATTGGTCCTGGCTAAAATTGGACTAACCATTAGCTTGTCAGAGTTTAACTCCTTTCCCCCCAAACTGAGGTTTTTGAGAAATCCATTTACAGCTGAATGATTGTTTTAAAAAAAACTTTCCAAATAAAACAATTTCAAAAGATTTGCTCAGTAGAATCTCAAGAGACCCGCATAATTTATACTTTCACAAACACTGTGGAATTTTCCCTGTGCAGCTAAATAATTCTTTGCATTCCTAAAAAAATGGACTACATCGCAGTTTTATATCGTTATTAACACAAAAGGGAAGACAAAAAGTGAGATTCTTACACATAAACTCAACAAAACTTTTTTTGACTCTGTGAATCAGCACCAAGCTTTGCATTCCTGTGAGCCAGGGATGCATGAAAAACTGTGATTTTTAGCGATCCTTACTTTTTGTGGTTTCTGACCTCCCTGTTTGTTAGAACTGGGGAGGTGAAGGCGTCCAGCTCATGCTCCTCATAAAGACCACCGCTCAGCTCTGGAGTTATGCTCAGTACTAATTTGGTCAAACGTTCACCTTGGAAAGTCTAAAGTTCCTCAGTCATCTCAGAAGACCCACCACGAAGTTCAAGTTTCCTCTATAATTTTACCACCAAACTAATATTACCCAGAGCAGCACTTGACCAGTCTAACAGTGAATGTACATTATCTCTGCCTCTGTAATTGTCATGGTATAACTAACATAAGCCATTTTCTGCAGAGCCTTGCAGTATCCACGCATGGCAAAAACAAAAAAAAATCAAGGCCTTATATTATTGCAGTGTGTGCATAACACGTTGAAGCATGTGAACTAACGTTTATCTCTTAATCTCAGAGTGTTGGTGTTTAAATGTACTTATTGTGGTTGATGCCACCATGTCTGAGTGCCTGAGTATGTACCCTTTTACCTTTCTTTAGCTCTGTTTTGTGGGCCTGTGTGCAATTTGGCTTTTTAGTCATTCTTAAGCTAGAGCTAAATTTACCTCAGATTTGGGCAGCATGATAGCTTAGTGGTTAACACTGTTGCCTCACAGCAAGAAGGCTATGGGTTCAGTCCTCAGTTTTGGGGGTCTTTCAGTGCAGAGTGTGGACATTCTCCTCGTGTTTGTGTTTGTTTTCTCCGGGTACTCTGGTTACATCCCATTCAAAAGACATACCGTATTTTCCGCCTGATAGGTTGCACCGTTATATAAATTGCTTTGTCCAATTATTGGCAATAAATTGGAAAAATCCATAAACGGGTCACACCTTTATTTAGATCGCACCTACGTCACCACCGACGTAACACGTCACCCACAGCTGACGTAACGCCTCACCCACAGCTGACGTGACGCGTCACCCACCGCTGACGTGACGCGTCACCGCTGAGACAACCCGGAAATGTGGTCAGAGTGTTTAGCTCTACTGCAAATGTCTGCCACAGGAGCGAATGCGCACGGAAGGACTTTACAACATTTACAAGGTAAAAACAATTATTTGTTTGCTGAAAACTATAGCAAAGATGTGTCTTAGCTGAACTTTTCCTTAATAAATGAACGCAATCGTCAAATCAGCTGGATTTTAAAAAGTAGTTTCGTCACGTGCACGCACGCGGGTGGGACGGCTTTATTTCTTTAAAATTTAGCTAAATAAACGCTTAAAAAATATATTTCTTAGCTGACATTATAGCACAAGGGTTCCTGAGCTTAACCGTTCCTTAATAAATTCACGAAATGGTCAAATCTGCTGGATTTAAATTGTTTCGCTTTGACTTCTTCCAAACCGTCTCGTGCGCTGCGAAAATAAATGATAAATAAATCAAATTTTAGCTCAAATGTCTCATACAGGTCACATTTTGTAAATTACCACCAAGTAATTATGGTCTGTAAGTTTGATAAATATCTGTCCTGTAGATCACGAGTTATTTATCTAAATAGATCCGTTTACGGTAGCTAACCGCTAACAACAAACAACGATGCTAAAAGATAGACTTTTTTTAAATCTCAAACATCTCATAAAGCTAGTCACTTGTAAATGTCCATACAGTGATTACTTTCTCTAAGTTTGATAAAAATCTGTCCTGTGGTTCTTGACTTATCTTGCTGACAAACACAGCTAACAGTACAGCAAACCCTCGACCTACGTCACCTGCGACCTACGGCAACTCAGACTTACGATTTTATCATATTTAATAAAAATATGATAAAAAAAAAAAAAAAATTATTATTATTATTTTTTTTTGTGTGTTTAAATGTTATTAATTTCATGTGTATAGCACTTTGTTGCAGCTGTGGTTGTTTTAAATGGCTTTATAAATAAAGTATAATTATTAATATTTCGTTTTTAATTACAATTTGATCGTATTTACGCAACTTCCGGTCGTTTCCGGTCGTTTCCGGTCGCCATGTTACAACCGGTGCGGTCAATGGAGGAGCTCCAGAAGCTACTGAGGACCGTGTGTCCGTTCAGGGTTGCCTCATACGGATAAATTTGCTGGAAACACTCGGTCAACTCTGTGGACGTCTCAGGCCCGGAGGAGCAGCCGCGGATCACCCCGCGATCGGCGGCCACAACGCCGCCCGACATGCTAACGACAGCAGCTAACAGAGCAGCTAACACAGGCGAAGACACCGAGCCGACATGCCGCGGAGGAGCCATCTGCGGCCGCGAGCTCGCCGCAAATGTCCGCCTGGCAGTCGGGGGACACCGAGCTAACGCGGAGATACAAAGCCGACAGCCTTTTTGAATGAACTGACATGCTAACCAGTGCTACTAATGGCGGGGCCTAACCGTAGCTAACGCCGAGCAGTTGTTTTGGATGGATGGAGGAGCGGAGAAACGGCTTTCAGTAAGTTTTTTTTTTTTTCTGGCTCCAAATGTATGAAGTTAAGAAGCTAACAGTCATTCTTTTAAACAGTTTTGACCACGTGTGTGCGTGTGGAGCGTAAGGAAGCTGGGGGAGCTCTCACCCGAGCTGATGCTAAAAGACCAAGGCAGGCTTTGACCAGCTCAAAGTAAGACATTATATTTTTTATTTATTGTACAGTACTGTATTCATTTACTGTACAGTTCTGTGCATGTTTATGGCACAGGATGTCCGCTTGTTCATTGTCATGCCATTAAATATGTGTGCGGCGCTCCGTTAGCGGTATAGCCGCGACCTATGTCAGAAACGCGGACCTACGACAGGCAGGTGTTTTTGGTCCGCGAGGTACGACAACATCGACCTAAGTCACACACGTAGGTCCCTATCCCTAACGTAACTCGAGGGCTACCTGTAGTTACCTCCAGAGCAGGAGGCCGGGCTGCGACAGCGTCAGTCCGAGCAGAGGAGGCTTTTTTCGGACACATGAGCTGGAAACGGTCGGTGGACTCTCTGGAAGTGTCAGCGCTCCAGAGCAGGAGGCCGGGCTGCGGCAGAGTCAGTCCAAGCAGAGGAGGCTTTTTTCGGACGGACACATGAGGTGGGAACGGTCGGTGTGCCCTAGCGGACAAAAGTGGTACTGCACCATTTTTTGCCAAAATGAAAAACGGTCATATCTTAGCCAAACATTGGTCTGAAAATATGGGAAAAACTCCATAAACAAGTCTCACCTCTCTATTAGTCACAGGGCATGGAAATTAGGCAAAAAAACTGTGACCTATAGTCCGGAAATACGGTAAGTTAGGCTGCCTTCAGGACCAGGCCTCCCTTGCTAAAGAGATCTGTGATCTCAATGGGATTTGCCTGGTAAAGGAATGAATGAATACATGTCTGCTGCTTTTCAGTAGCAGCTGATTCATGGTGGAACAAACATCAACTGGAAGATTTTTTTTAATGTTAAAGTTGCAGACAGGTTGGGATTTTTTTTCATGCATTTTTTAAAATATCCGTCCACCTATTATCTTTACCCGCTTCTTTCTTTACAGGTTGTGGGGTCACTGTTGGCCATATCCAGCAGTCACTGTGCAAGAGGTGGGGGACACCCTGGACATGTCTCCAGCCCATCACAGGGACACATAGAGACTAGGCTTGTTATAGATTAACCGATTCGACAGGATATCCGGTTTGACAAGCTAGCGATGTGGTTGTATCGGTAGCAGCCACGTAAACCGACAGCAACCAGCCACAAATTCAGAGATGAACCGGTTGAAGAGACACGGACCGGTTATCGCGAGACTTGCTGGGTTTACAATGCGTTTCTAAAACAACGCGAGAGCGAAGCTATTCTCACGCATGCGCCATAGCTCACCAAGAGCACGAGCGAGCATGGATGTAAATAGTAGCCGCGCGCGCTAGCGAGTCACCGCGAAAGATTTTCAACACATCAGCCAGACAAAAATCTAAAGTGTGGAACGTTTTCGGGTTTTACTAGAAGGACGGAAAACTCGACAAAAGCCACGCTATTTGTAAGCTATGCAGCGCACCTCTGAAGTACACTGGTAGCACAACAAACCTCGACCAACAACTTTTCAAGCCTCACAACAACGAGCAGGAGCGTGCAGCTGCCACACACAAAGCGACGGGTAACGTTATCACTAAATTTTACGGGCAACTCAGTGATAGTTCACGAGTTACACAGGCCTTGAAGATCTCTTCCACACTGCAGTAGCTCTGTCCCTGCCCTTCCTCAGTAGCAGTGATAACTCTTGTCAATGAGCCCACAGAATGGGTGAACAGTCTTGTTGTTACACAGAAGAATAAACACGTTGTTGGACCCGAACTGCGTTGTCTCAGCCTTCACCTATAATATAAGCTGCATGACTATGACCCACAGCCATACAAGATTAATAAGAAGCATAAAGCTACAACAGTAGCCATGATGCAGAGAGGACATTCACAAGCCTATCAGCTAAAGCAACATCCCTGCATCACAAGGTAAATCCCCCAACACACTGTCAAAATACATCTTACAGTGCATTCAGTTACAGTCTGCTGTGTTTTGTTGCTGTCACTAGATTTATTCTGCCCACTGTTTTTTGATTGTTTACACTGCATTTAACCATACTGTACACTAAATGTAATGTCTGCATTTAACCATACTGTACACTAAATGTAATGTCATGTTTTATTTCTAGGTAACGGGGGATTCAGTTCAGAGAGGTCCAGTGCAGACTGAACCTGCAAATGGAGATCTGGATGTCTGCAATGATGCACCCCAGACCCAAGATGAGCATACAGGTTTGTGTTTTATAACTTGTGATCAAGAATGAGCTGACTTTGTCTTAAACTTGTGCTGCAGTCATTGTATCAGCATAAAACACATTCACTATAATGAGAGAATCTGCATGCACAGAAAGAGTTAAATAATAATCATGATGATAATGATATATCTTTTACACATGTACACGAGTCCCTACATAAATAAATTCTGAACATCAGATGAAGATTTTTACATAAAATGGTAAAGTCAGTAAAAAAAAAAAACTTCATGGCAAACATAGCCAGTAATATATGGTGCTTGTTTTCTATTTCAGATGATGAACCACCTTGTAAAAAGAAGAAAATGTCAGCGCTGGACGAGCTGTTGGGAGAAGACTTTGAAGTGAGGATGGCAACTAGATCTGTGAGGGACCAGGCCAGTGAAGAAGTCAAGAGGTACAGAGAGCGTGAGGTACAGAGAGCATGTTTTTATATTAATCCGTGCCCACCTGCTCACACAAACTCATGTTCGTGCTGCTGTTGTTAGGTGTACTGTTCTTGCATTATGTTTTGTATTATTAAGTTCAAGTTCAAGTGTTTATTTGTCATATGCAGGTTAACACAACAGGGGTGTCAGAGTCAAATACACCAAGGGCCAAAAAAAAAAATTTGCTACAAGCCAAGGGCCGGACTGGTTCAATGTTCATATTGAAATGATTTCACATAGCCTGTTGAACCAAGACCTAACAGACTGTCTATTATTTAAGGATTAAATTAATAAAACAATATTTTCTTATGGATCTGTCAGTAATTTCAAGTGAAAACATTTTTTAACAGGCAAACAGCAAAAAATTAAATTGTTTAAAAAAATATATATATATGTTTCTTAATATCAAGATAAATGCATGAATAAAAGTGCATGCATTATAAACTGAAAATGCATTATTGTGCAGCTCTATGATCCTTCTGATCACCACTTTCAAATAGGAAAATAAGAAAATAAATCAAATCAGTTGTATTCTTTCTCATGGCTCTGTCCCCGAGTCCATTCAACTGAAAAGTAAATATAAATAAATAAAATACAATAAAATAAAATACAAAAATCTATGGCACACAGCCAAAACAATACTTCCTTCAAAGAAAAATCACGTCTTGTAGAAACAAATGTAAAAATTTAACTGAATTAAAAACTGAAAATGTGTTACTGCTCTGTGATGCTCACTTATCTGAGGCTGATACTTGGAGGTGCCTCATCTTTTGTACAAGTTCATCAATGTTTGGGGTTAGGCTCTGAGCTGAGGAAGTCCTCAGGATTGATTACCTCCATGAACATGTAGTCTGCCTCCCACCTGGCTTGAAACCCCTGTTCTCTGTGTCCACCTTACGTTTAGCCATTTTAGAGGAGGGGTGCAAATGTAGCTGAAAGTTGATCTCTGCTCTGACTGCTGATGAATAATGAAGCCACTTGTGCAAGCTGAAGTGACTTCACGAGCTACCTGCCTAAATAAAGGTTGAATGATTAGGCATACAGCTGTCTTGTGACTTTTTATTAATATACTGTACTTTTTTATGATTGTTTACTGTTGGCTGCAAGTATGAAGCTGTGAAATCCTTCATTTTCTACAGCTGATAGCTGTTGGTCATTAATTATGATGAAGTTCAGCAACTTCTCTGCTTCAGCTGTGTGTTTTTATTGTTCAGTCTGGGAGTATTGTCCCTCCTACGAGATTATCAGGTCGGTGTAGACGCGGTTGAGCAAGAAAAAAAACACAGCTGAAGACATGAGCTCGAATGAGGGACAGGCTGAATGATCCGAGACCGGGACGCGCGGCTGGGTCCTGCTGCTCGGTTCAGCGAGAGTGTCGTCTCGCTCAACTAACTGGAGCGCGGTTTAAAGTGGCGCTGTGGCTCTGCAGACCTTGCACGTTGCTGTCTTATGGTATTTAGTGTAAAATACATCCACACAGCGGACATGTTACGATGAACAGTTGGCTAACTGTTAGCTAAAATGTTACTCACCGAGTCTGCACGTTGGAGCTGCTGGCTGCAAACTATGGAATGGATTTCCTGAATTTGAGGCGGGTCTCATTACTCTGGGTTCATGAGACACGACTCCGTTCCGAAAATCCATTCCATAGTTTGTTCGACTCCGTGCCGTGTACAAAACACCAGCGGGCAGCTGTGGCTTGCGGGCCGGATCTAATAGTTATTAAATATCATCCAAAGGGCCATAAATAATTGTTTCACGGGCCGGATCTGGCCCGCGGGCCGGCACTTTGACATATGTGACTTAGTACAATGAAATGCTCAGGATGAGAAAAAACGATTTTGACTTGCTAAAAAACACACAACAAGCAAACAGGAAATACTAAAGCATGCAATAAGGGTACAAAATAAACTACCAAAAAGTGAAACAGTAATTATAATATTTACAAAGTTTCTGAAGAGAAAAATAGTAAACAACATGGTAGAATTTTAACGGTGAAGCAGGATGAATTTGTGTGAATAACTATTTCAAGGTAGTAATGAAATATAAGCTAAAATGCACATGATCTATATTGCACATAACTACCAAACTACAGGTTGTGTGACAGGTTATTGCACAGCGGGTTATTGCACAGCGGGTTATTGCACAGGAGCTTTGTGCTTAGCTTATTCCTGGGTTTTTTTCCTAGTGATTTTTATTTTATTACATGCTGCTGTAACCATTTGTGCCTTTTATATTTTTTCTGTATTTTCTGTAGGAAATTTTCTTTTAGCTGGTCTTTAGGTCCATGTTTAAAAATAAACACATTTAACATGTGATTATTTTGTTTGGCTTTTTACTTTATTTTTACCAGTGCTTTACAGCACCCTTTTAGATATGATATATGTGGACTTTTACAAATTTAAAAATGCTCTAAGAATGTCACATTTATAGAAGTGGTCCTTTTTCTTTCATAATGAAATATTTGTCTACCGGTACATCAACAAATGTTAAAACGTAGAATTATTTGAAGTTTAATCGAATCGAACCGAATTGAATCGAATCGCTTTTACACTGCATCGAATCGAATCGAATCGTTCCCTTTTTAAAATAAATCATTTTTGAATCGAATCGTAACCTTTGTATCTAGATGTGAATCGAATCGTCTGTCCCACAGAGATGTACAACCCTAATAGAGACAAACAACCATTCACTCTCTCACTCACATCTAGGGACAATTTAAAGTTACCAATCAGCCTAACATGCATGTTTTTGGTCTGTGGGAGGAAACAAGTGTACATGGAGAAAACCCACGCATGCACAGAGAGAACATGCAAAATCCACCCAGAAAGGTCCCCCAACCGGGATTTGAACCGGGGCAACCTTCTCGCTGAGAGGCAGCAGCTCAACTGTGCCGTCTCCATGTTGATCATGTTTGTTTTTTTTGTTTGTTTTATGAAAACATACTGTGATTTTTTTTTTTTTTTTTTGAGGAACTTAATTATTTTCAATTTCTACATTTAGGTTTTTGCTAATTATGCGTAAGGTCATCAATTACATAAATTCCTGTGAATCAACAGTCAGTATCTTTTCTCTCAAACACTCACTGTGCCACATACAGGAATGTTACTGCTCCACCTTCTTGCTTACATAATATACAATAAATAAATAATGTGTACTAAAAGCATGATCAAAATGCAAAAAA
>JBBPBX010011394.1:24097-56013 GCA_038048925.1 Garcialebias charrua | reverse complement strand
ATGCTGAACCTTGGCCCAAACTGAGACCCACCACTAATTGAGCAAACCTCTAAGCACATATGTCAAAGTGCCGGCCCGCGGGCCAGATCTGGCCCGCAAATTAATTATCTATGGCCCCCTGGATGATATTTAATTACTATTAGAAACGGCCCGCAGGCCACAGCCGCTCGCTGGTGTTTCTTATGCACCAACACTACATTCCCCACAATGCAACGGTAGTAGGGGTGGGGCCAATCCGGAGTCGTGTCTCATGAACCCAGAGTAATAAGACCCGCCTCACGTCACATTCAGGAAATCCATTCCATAGTTTGCAGCCAGCTACAGCATGCGGACTGAGTGAGTAGCACTTTAGCTAACAGCTAGCCAACTTTTCATCGTAACATGTCCGCTGTGTGGAAGTATTTTACACTAAACACCACAAGGCAGCAACGTGCAATGTCTGCAGTCATAGCGCCACATTAAACCAAGGTCAAGTTAGTTTTAAATTGGACATTCGAGCTCTGGGGCTTCAGCGGGACGCCACTCTCGCTGAACCGAAACAGGGAGACCGACTGCGGCCAGCTGCGGCCAGTCTGACCCGCTGTCTGCCCGTCTTGTAGGAGGGACAGGCTGAGAGCGGCTGACCAAAATCAGAGCACTCGCCCCGGATTGAACAAGAAAAACACACTGCTGAAGCCACGGAGCTCAAATGTTCACCGAGAAGTTGCTAAACTTCATAATAATTAATGACCAACTGGAAGCTGCAGCGGAGGTGCTCCGGCTCACGCTCCGGCGAAAAGAAAAGGAAGCGGTGCTCCCGGCGTCAGAAGCGGGGCTGAGATGGTGAGACTGCGGGCTGACGCTAAAACCGGGAGACCCCCGATGCCGGCTCTTTTTCTGTCTAACGGCCGCTCGCTGGACAGCAAAATGGATTTGCTTCGTCTGAGAGTGACAACGTCGGAGGAAATGCAGAAGTGCTCTGTGCTTTGCCTCACTGAAACGTGGTTTTCTAAGGAAACGCTGGACTCTGTGTATGAACTGGATGACAGACTCTTTTTCAGAGCGGACCGTTGCACCGAGACTACGGGAAAAACACGAGGCGGCGGTGTTTGTGTGTACGTGAGTACGAACTGGTGCTCGAATTGCACTGTTATCAGACGCTTATGCACAGCTGCTGTGGAACTAATAACAGTGAGGTGCCGCCCCCACTATCTCCCCCGCGAGTTTTCAGTGATCCTTATCACAGTAATTTACATCGCTCCTGATGCTAATGCTAATGACGCCCTGGAAGAAATTCATGACTTAATCAGCTCGCTGCAGTATAAATATCCAGAGGGGCTCTGCATTGTTTTAGGTGACTTCAATCACGTGAATTTAAAGGACTCTCTCCCAACCTTCAACCAACACGTATCCATAGCAACACGAGGAAGTAACACGCTCGATCACGTTTCACAAATGTGAGAGGCGCGTACACAGCGAAGCCACGCTCACCGCTCGGTGCTTCTGACCATTTATCCATCCTTATGGTCCCAGCTCAACCCCCCCCCCACTGAGACGCTCCAAACCAGAACAAAAGGAAGTCAAATGTTGGCTCCAGAACAGCACCCCCCATGCTGAGAGACTGCTTTGGAAAAACTGACTCGAGTGTTTTCAGGGAGGCAGCTGTTGATGGAAGCTCAGTGGATCTGGAACTATGGCTGTGTCTCAATTCAGGGGCTGCATCCTCATGAGGACCCAGCCTAGCTGGGCCGAGTAGGCCACGCACTCACAAGGCCGGGTGGGCTGAGCGAAACTGCTGAAATGGGACGGTCTAGCCTTCCGGAGAGCCGGCATTGAAGTGGGTGGGGCGTTCTCTTGAAATGGGTGGGAAGTTCTTGTGTGCGCGCTTGGTGTGTGTGTGTGGAAAGAGAAGGGACGCCGCTAAAATATATTACTAAACTGAATACATGTATATACTGTATAGTGTTTCTGAGTTTACTGTTTGTTAAGAACGAGGGGCGATCTGTTAAAACCCAGAGTGGACCTATGAAAAGCAAGTTGTCTAGTAGCTCAACTTGTTAAGCATCCCACGATTGGCGCAGAGATACTTTTCTCGAAGCTGGTTCGAATCTCACTCGGTACGGTTAAAACTTATTTTACGTTTGTCTTTTATTGGATAAAAAAATGAGGACTGAGATTAAAAAGAAGGAGTTTGTGAAACTCCTTCTTTTTTTTTTATCCAATAAAAGACAAACGTAAAATAAGTTTTAACCGTACCGAGTGAGATTCGAACCAGCTTCGAGAAAAGTATCTCTGCGCCAATTGTGGGATGCTTAACCGGTTGAGCTACTGAACAACTTGTCTCTCATAGGTCCACTCTGAGTTTTAACAGATCGCCCCTTGGAAAATAATCTGATTTGTAATCAGTTCTTCAAAAACAGTAAACTCAGAAACACTAATATATATTCAGCTAACACGTTTTTTTTTAGTCGTTTCTGTAGTTAAATTTTAATGAGATATATTTGCGCTGAGGTTGTTTGAAATGACTAAATAAAGGTTGAATGAATATTCGCGCTGAGGTTGTTGTCAGAACGAGCTGATGACTCAACAACACGCATCAGCCCCGACCCTGCACGCAGAAAGTCCCACCCCCCCGCAAAATCTCTGCTGGCGCTATGAATTCTGGGATAGCCTCCGTCTTGAAGGTTCCACGAATGCATCCTTCGATTTCGGCAGGAAGTAGGCCGCATTCCTCGGCCGCATGAGGAGGAGTCTTCGAATTGGGACAGTCCTCCGCGCGGGGCAATGACGTATGCGGCCGACAAATGCGCACTCATGAGGATGCAGCCCCTGAATTGAGACACAGCCCTTATGCTTCGTCAGTACTGGGTTATATTGGCACATGCTCTGAAAATGTATCCATAAAAAATATGTTAAATGTTACCCCAACACAAAACCCTGGTTAAACGCAGAGGTATGCACCCTGCTGGCAGCTAGGAACGCTACCTTCAAGTCTGGAGACTCAGAGGAGCTGAGAAAGACCAGGAAAGAGCTGGTTGCTGGCATTAAGAGGGCCAAGGCCACATATGCACAGAGGATCGAGGGTCAGTTAACCTCACAAGACCCACGGAGCATGTGGAAGGACATCAAATGCATAACTGATTATAAAGGCAGGAGCAAACAATGCCCCAAAGACCCATCTCTGCCTGATGCCCTCAACAAGTTTTATGCACGCTTTGAAGACCCAAATAGACCTCCCAGCACCAGACTCACCTCACCACCAGATGAAGTGCACCTCAGCGTGACCGCAGCAGAAGTGAGAGGTAGTCTCAGAAGGATCAACCCTCATAAAGCAACTGGACTGGACAACATCCCCGGGAAAGTTCTGAAGGAATGTGCGGATCAGCTCTGTGAGGTGCTGGCTGACATCTTCAACACCTCACTTGCTCTGGAAACAGTCCCCACCTGCCTAAAGACCGCCACCATCATCCCAGTCCCAAAAAGCTCCACAGTGACTGGTCTGAATGACTATCGGCTGGTGGCCCTCACCCCGATAGTCGCAAAATGCTTTGAGAAACTGGTCATGACCCACATCAAGACAACCGTCAACATCAACGAGGACCCTCATCAGTATGCGTACCGCGAGAACCGATCAACAGAGGACGCCATCTCCTCTGTGGTCCACACTGCTCTCACCCACCTGGATCAGAAGGACTCCTACGTCCGTATGCTCTTTGTGGACTTCACATCTGCCTTCAACACCATGATCCCCCAAACTCTGATGGACAAACTATCCACACTTGGACTAAGCCCCTCCGTTTGTAACTGGGTACTAGACTTCTTAACAAACAGACCACAGTCCGTGAAGATCCACAACTTCTCCTCCTCCACCATTACCCTCAGCACTGGCTCTCCTCAAGGATGTGTGTTGAGCCCTCTCCTGTTCACTCTGCTCACATATGATTGTGCAGCCACCCATCCAGGCTGTCATATTGTTAAGTTTGCAGATGATACAGCGGTGGTGGGATGCATCACAAACAATGATGAGTCCAGCTACAGACAGGAGGTGGAACACCTGGAGAGCTGGTGCAAGGACAATAACCTTCACATGAATGTGAAGAAGACAAAGGAGATGATTGTGGACTTCAGAAGGAACAATCACACCCACACCCCACTGAACATAAGTGGATCTGCGGTGGAAGTGGTCTCCAGCTACAAATACTTGGGTGTACACTTGAATGATAATCTCAGCTGGAGCAACAACACCACCAGCCTGATCAAGAAAGGTCATCAGAGACTCTACTTCCTCAGACGGCTGAGACGAGCTGGTCTGAGCAGCCCAGTCCTCACCTCCTTCTACAGGTGTGCAGTGGAGAGCATCCTGTGCTCCAGCATCAATGTGGCATGGAGGCTGCACAGTTGCAGAGAGGAAAGCTCTACAGAGAGTGGTGAAGGCTGCACAGAAGTCTGTTGGAGTCAGTCTCCCCACCATCACAGACATTTACACCTCCAGATGCAGGAAAAGAGCCACCTGCATCATGAAAGACCCCACTCACCCAGCACACTCACTCTTTGCCCCACTCCCCTCAGGACGGAGGTTGAGGAGCATCAAATGTAGAACCACTAGACTGAGGAACAGCTTCTACCCTGAGGCTGTTAGACTCATGAATAAATAAATAATAAGAATAATCACTGCAAAATATCACATCATGCTGATGCTGATCTGTTTTCTTGTTGCTGTGTTCATCTGTGACCATCTGCTCATACAGACTCATGTTCGTGCTGCTGTTTGTAATGATGTTTTTCTATTACATTAGGGCTTAGTGTATTTCTAGTTGATGTTTTTCTTAGTTATATCCTAGATGTTATTACTGTTTTTCTCTTACATTTTGTTGTTGGATGTAACTGGGACCCTGTGTACATAATCTCGTTTCATCACATGTACCACATGCGGTGCAAATGACAATAAAGACTCTCTGACTCTGACTAAACATTGAACGAGTCCGGCCCTTGGCTTGTAGCAAATTTGTTTTTTTGGCCCTCGGTGTATTTGACTTTGACACCCCTGCTCTAAGGTAACGTGACTACATAGAGATCAGACCTGTTACCAGCTCTGAAAGATTCAATCATTGGAACGCGAGTCCAGTCAAACATAACAAAACCCATCCTAGTGTCATCGATTACAAAAAAATGGTGCATGTATTTAAGCTGTATTAAAGGTCGATCTATTTATTAAGCCGATTCCATTGGGATACTTGTGATGTAATAGGGATTACAACTCAATCTGGTTGCTTAAATGTGTTTGTTTTCTCTGTTTTTGTCTTTGCAGCCAGCTTTAGCTGCTGCGGGCCTCTGACACCTCAGCTGGGAGTGTTTGTGTCAGGATGGCACCATCTAGTGGGCATCCTTTGTCTGTTCTCCTTGTGGTTTTCTGTCAGCCGGCTCCTGATGTTTGTTCTTAGTTTTATTTAGTTTCCCCTGTTCCAGTCCTGTTTTCCTAGTTTCATGGTTAGCTTTATTCCCTAGATCCTGCTTTAGTATTTATTAATGTTTAGGTTTGATAATTCCCCTGGCCCTGGTCTCCTTGTTTATCAATTCTTAATTCATGTATTTAGTTTCTACATCTCCAGCCCTTTACAGTCCTTTACTCCTAGTTTAAATCTCCATGTTTACCTGCTTCTAGTTTCATGTTTAGTTTAATTCTGCTACTGGTTTTAGTTTAGTGTAATCTCCACATCCCAGGTTTGATTAGTTTCCCGACCCTGTTCTGTTAATTGTTCCCAGGTGTGTGTCATTACTTCCTGTCTTGTCTGTGTGTATACATACTCTGTCTGCCAGTCTGTTCTTTGTGGTGTCCTCGTTGGGTTTATACTGTTATAATAATAATAATGAATTCAATTTATAACGCACTTTTCATTAATAAAAATCTCAAAGTGCTACAAAGTGCAACAAAGATCAAAGAACAAAATAAAACACGTGATAAAATCAAGTAAAATCGAATAATATTATCAGCTAGTACATCTAGTACATTATTTTATCAACGGAAGTTATTGAAGTTCCATGATATGGTAGATTATAATATTTTATCAGTTATGTATAGGGCTCAAAATAATGCATTACCTTTAAATATCCAAATACATTTTGTTAAAAGACAAAGTTGTTATAACCTTAAGGGGACAGAGATGTTTGTAAAACCACTATTCAGAACAAGTTTGAAGGGACGTTCTACCTCAATCCAGGGAATTAGATTATGGAATGGCTTGGAGAATGTAGTTAAAAATGCCAAGTCAATGTTTACATTTAAGAAAATGATCAAAACGAATTTGTTAAAAATATATATATATGAAATAGCGTAATGTGTATTGTATTAGTTAGAAAATTAGAAAGAGTTAGTCATTTTGTACTGTTGATGGAAGATTATTATTGTTTAATCTGATTGTTTGAAAAAAGGGACAAATATAATAAGATTTATTCTTCTTTCTGCTACCTTTCATTTTTTTTATATTTTGTACGTTATCATTTATGGGATTGTCTTGTATTGTGTTTCTTTTGTAAAAAAAAAAAGAACAAATTTAATAAACATAAACAAACTAAGATCAGAAAGGTGGATAGTGTTTTAAAGATTGTTGGATAGTGATTGTACATTGAAAAGTTCTATTTTAATACTACAGTAGTTGGACTGGATGCCTGTAGAACCGGTTTAAGCAAACTGAGGTCCACTCCACGTTCTCCTTGCCACTTTGTGTGCTGTGGACTACAAGACCACAGACGCAGCGTTCTGATGACGTAATCGAGGTGCGACACGTCGCGTGGACCAAGCGAAAAAAAAATCGAGTCTGACCCAGTTTGCCGAGAGTAAGCGAATTTCTTCCGAGAGCTTCTATGGATGTAACGAGGTCTACGCAAAAGTCCCAGTTGTTTGGTGGTGGAAACAGAAGATGTTAAGTTCAAGCAGCTATGAGGCGGAGTACGTCAACATCGCGCCAGTCAAGCCTGGGGAAGCTAGCACAGAGCTAGCTGCTAACAGCAGACCCACGGCTCCGAAGAAAATAACCAAGAAACAGTGAGATGTAACTTGAATGAGCATACCCCGAAAAGGAGCAGAGAAGAAAATTCAGAACAGTCCAGATGACACGGGATCGAGGTTGACAGAGGCAGTAGGTAAGTGAAACAATAATTGCAGCTACGTAGTTTCTCCAAGCAAGGTTTGTGCAAAGTTCTTGCTGGAGTTGACAGGAAGTAGACGGCCCAATATTCCGGTTAGGAAGTACTAACTAAGCTATCCAGAAAGTAGACAAAGAGTGTTCAAAAAATAGCAACAGTAAAGGAACCTTTTTTGCGCTGAGAAGCGGTGACGACACGACAACACGCTAGCGTACCCACCCGCCAAAACACTGATTAGTAAAGCTATCTATTCAAGGAATCGAGCAGACAAGTCAAATCTTGGCCTGGCCATAGTCTCTCATCCTGAGCAAGCACAGCGGCAACAGCGAGCGGAATAATAATAATAATAATGAATTCAATTTATAACGCACTTTTCATTAATGAANGACCGGACCAATCAGAGAACAGAAGGGGCGGAGTTTTTGGCCCCTAACCCACGCCCCCACCTGTCCCAGCGCAGCCAGCGAGCAGCCGCATGTTCTCATTCAAAGCGATGCAAAGCGATGCAGGACTGTTTTATATGTGACACAAATCTATAAATTTCCCCTTCTTAATCCCTTATCTGGAGTTTTCTTTTGTTTTTTTCCCCCAAAAGTCAAGTAATCGCTCCCTCCTCCCTCCTCCTTCTCCTCCTCTCCCTCCGCTGCAATGAACAAGGAAATGCCTCAGGTTGTCACGAGAGAATTAAAGTCAGGTTTTACGTTGCTGCCCGAGTCCCATCAGATTTCCTGGTCTTCTGGTGTGTTGGACCAGCGCTCCATGGTTTTATTTTATTTTATTGGGACGTTTTATTAACATATAAACACAGAATATCCAAAGGCAGCGAGAGAAAATTCAGCAGGAGGCGGAGCTGAAGTCAAGTTCAGAAGACCACGGGGGAGCGCGCAGCCAACGAGCATTCGCATGTTCTCATTCAAAGCGATGCAGGACTGTTTTATATGTGACACAAATTTATTAATTTCCCCTTCTTAATCCCTTATCTGGAGTTTTCTTTTTCTTTTTTTGACAAAAGTAAGTGATCATCGCTCCCTCCTCCTCCTCATCCTCCTCTCCCTCCGCTGTGAAATGAACAAGGAAACGTCTCAGGTTGTCACGAGAGATTAAACTCGGGTTTTAAGTTGCTGCCCGAGTCCCATCAGATTTCCTGGTCTTCTGGTGTGTTGGACCAGCGCTCCATGGTTTTATTTTATTTTATTAGGACGTTTTATTAACATATAAACACAGAATATCCAAAGGTAGCGAGAGAAAAATCAGCAGGAGGCAGAGCTGAAGTCAAGTTCAGAAGACCACGGGTGAGCAGCCATCAGCAGAGGCCACGCCTCCAGCAAGAATTGGTTGTCAATGGAGAAAGTCCAGACCATTGTGTGAAGCGAAGTGAAGGACAAGGGTCTGGTTTTAACCAGGCTAGTAAATTATGCAAAAAACTGCGACTTACAGGATGAAAATTATGGTAGTTATTATTTTTTGAATTTGAGCACACATTACAAAGACTTATCTACGGACTTGCCCAGTAAAATTTTAAACTTAAGAAACTCTATTAGCATTTGTGCAAATAAAAGCTAATCGCTGGTACATGTACACAGCATGTGCACATGCTAACTTTTATCGTTTAAATATTCGTGGTAATACTGCAGCGCCAAAACCAAACTTCAGTACCTGGAAGATCCTGCCGATTTTTTCCATCGTCATATCTTCATCTTTGAGTGTAACTCGCTTGTTTCCTTTGAACAAAACGTAGCTGTCCATTTCTAAATGTTGCGTTGGCTACAGCTACGGCTCGTGTGTTACTGTGTGTGCGCACTATCAGAACAACTTCCGGGTCACTCGTTTGTTAGAAAACAAAAATAAAAAACAAATAAGTCCCGCAGGACATTTTTCAAAAGTTTGATTTTTGATGTGAGGTTAAAGTCGAAAATGCAGAAAAACTATGACGTATCGTATTTTTTGATTCGCACAAGAAAACGAATATTGAAATGACATGTCGTTTTTTTTCCTTTTTTCATTTTTGTTATTCAATGAAAAAACAACTGAACGAAGGGTACACGGACCACCATCTAATGACAGCCACCAGGAAAGAAAAAAGAGAAGAAGAAGAATGTTCCCGCCACACACCGGAAGGCATCACCATTACCGGTAGAGTTGAGCAACACTAATTCCAAATGTTACATAAATGTTGGGCGTTTTATGGTCTCCCAGACTACAAAACGACAGCACTGTTTACTGCTCTGCTACTCACCTGGGAGCTGCATTTCCTCTTGCTGCAGCATCATGTTATGGCAAGATTATGAACTTAAAGTGAAATTATACTTTAAAGGCATCTGGGGCTGCAGCTTCACCAAAATTGCTTATTCCTTTATGTTCCTCAGGATGTGTTTTGCTCACTTAGTTTTTCTGCATTGTTTTGGTTTGTCTTTTTACAGTTTTAGAGCACGGGGTGGTGGTGGGGTACAGACAGACACACATCTGAGCCGTTCGCTGTTTGTACCGACAGTTTTCGAGTAGTGGCGGGTGTGTGTGTGTGTGTTCAAGTTCAATGTTAGGGTTCAGCATGAGGAAATGATTTTTAGCTACAATCAAAGATATATCACTTTTTTAGTCTACTTTAATCTGGGAAAACAAAAATAAGATTCAGCATTCATTACAATGATATTCACAAGTAAATAATATCAGTATGAACTCATTATAGACATAAATGAGCTCCTGACTTTTCTTTTCAATAAAATCACAGCTCTGACAAACTGTAGGGCTTTAGGTCAGCTGCTGAAGAGATGTTAGGACAAAATGTTCTATTTAAGATCAGACTGTGCCAGTTTTTATGTTCTTATTTATTAAGATCTTCAGGTCCTTTGTCATCCACCTTTTGTCAGGTACAGGACATGTTCAAGACAGCTGGAGAGGGTGGCAGTCAAATGCTTTCACAGAAACGCCATAAGCGTTCATCATCTAATGACAGCCACCAGGAACACAAAAAGAAAAAAGAGAAGAAGAAGAACGTTCCCGCCACTCACCAGAAAGCATCACCATTACCGGTAGAGTTGAGCAACACTAATTCCAAATGTTACATCAATGTTGGGCGTTTTATGGTCTCCCAGACTACAAAACGACAGCACTGTTTACTGCTCTGCTACTCACCTGGGAGCTGCATTTCCTCTTGCTGCAGTTTTTATGTTCTTATTTATTAAGATCTTCAGGTCCTTTGTCATCCACCTTTTGTCAGGTGTCTTTTTACTTTAAATTTGGTTGTGCTAATGTTTGCTTGTTCTAGCTGGCTCATTCAAGTGTACTGGTTGTTGTTGCACGGGTCGTGTCTTACTGGGCTGTGATTAGTTGGTCAAAGGCATGTGGGAGTCTCCAGAACGTCTCAGGACATTGCTGATAGTTCTCAATTTTGTCGTGCGAGGTGCAGCATTGTGCAATCCCATATCTTGAGTTTTGGACAAGTTCTGAATATTTGGGCAACAAATTTTCTATCAAAATAGTCACAAAGTTGTCTCTACTTGTCTTGAGTGCTACAGCTGTGTTTGGACACGTGCAGAGTTCTCTTTTGACAGAAAATACCTGGGGCACATGTCCAAGTCTAAAAACCAGACTGATAAATAAAAAATATAACTGGCCAAATTCTGCCCACCTTCACTTCAGAAGTTTACTCCAGCAGGTTAAAGCGGGGGTGACAGTGAAGGTGGGTGGAGGTAAACCACAAAATTATGTGTACAGCCAAGAGTGCAGTTTTGCAAGCTGTGCACACAAGACTGGGCTGTGATGTTCAAAAGACGTCTGTTCAGTGGAAGATTAAAAACTTGTGTATTTCTTTACAGTTTTTACATATTGAGTCTCCAACAGATATTATTATTATTATTACTATACAGTACAGCCTTTAGCTTGATCTGCAGAGCATCCAGCAGTCCAAATGAAAGACTAGCAGCCAGACGTGTAATTTCAAACTAGATGACTTGTCTTTCTTCTCACTTTAAACTTGCAGTTAAGTTGCTTTGAGAAAGCAAATAAAAACTTTGATTTAGTACGTTTGTTTTGTCATCTAGGAAACCCAGAACAGGAAAATAATTCCCACCGTGCCAGTGACCGCTGCCTCCAGCAGCTCCTCAGAATCCAAACCCCTGTCTGAGTCTGACTCCAATCTCGAGTCAGAGTCATCAGGTTCTTCGAATTCAGATAAGCGGGATAACTGGATTATACTGGGTAAAGGGATTCTTAATAGATTCAGTTCCATCTCGCTCAACTTGAACGGAGGTTCTTCCAAGGGAACAGGGGAGTGTTTGTTTCTGTTTCCTGTCTCTACTGTTTTTTGGGCAACATTCTGATGAATTTTTGTGCATTTAAATACCAAAACAATGAAACTTGAGTATATTTTTTTTGCACCCTAAATGATTCGGAGCACTTACGCCAAAATTACACCACACGCGTTACGGCTCCGCCCCGCTCCGGTCCGACCTCCGCAGCAAATACGCACCCTTTATAATCAATGACAGAATTTACACTGGCTCCGCACGGCGGCGGCGAGTAGCGGAGAGCGGACGGCAGTCCGTCAAAATTAGAAATTTTTCTATTTCTGCCGGACGCCGGAGCTGTGCGGAGGCACCAACAGGAAAAGGAACGAGCACAACTTCCGTATTTACAAAATAAAATCACCACGGGCGGACTTAATCCTAGCTCTATACGGATTTATTTGTACAAAAATGCTTTCAAACTATCATTTATGACTACGCCTACAAACGCAATACAAGAAATAAATAAATAAAGTATTTTATTCTGAAAATGTAATACCTCACTTCCTGTTGCTCAAACCATGTCCTGTCGCTCATTTACGAGAGAAGATCAAGGCAGCAGTCTCTACTGTTGTTCTCCTTCTTCCACCGAATGAATTGTTTTGTTCTGACTTCATTATTTATCACTTGATTTATCGCGCGATCTCGCAAATCCCGCGCATGCGTCTCGGAGCGGCGCATGCAGGCGGACCTGAGCGGAGGAAGTGGAAATTGGAGTTTGAGACGCTCAGCTGCGACCTGCGGAGCGGAGCGGACCGCGTGTAGTGTAATTTTGGCGTTAGCCTACCTGCTGCACGTTGATAAGAAGCAGGTACAGCAATATCCTGCCTGTGAACAATCTGTGTGATTGCATTTTTGTATGCGCACCATCTGTGTTGTACGGTGGCTGGGAGGTGCAAAACAAATTCACATTTCAGAAAACAAAATAATTCGTAAAACACTTTTACAAGTTCAGATCAAATTAACATTTCAGAAAACAAATTTACATTTCAAAAAACAATTTAACATACACAAAACACTTTTACAAGTCCCGAAACAAATTAACAATTGACAAATCACACAGAAAGGGAATGTACTAACTCCGAGGCTGACCCGGAAGTGATGAGGAAGCGGCATTTTGACCCAAGGACAGCAAGTGCAGTTTTGCCCGTTTTGTGCCCGGTGCTCATGAACAGACATCCCCCCAAGCAATCAAGGTACCTTTGAGACAGACAGGTAGCATCTGTCGCCTTCTCTCCCCTGATCCGTCCCTCCCTCTGGTCCTCCGTCTCCCTCTCTTCCATGCCATTGTGTTGCATTACCCTTGATGATGGAATAATGAGATAGTGAACGAGTGGGTTGGCTTGCAGAATTAAAGTCATGGCACCCATGGTACGTCCTGTTAATGGCATGTTCGCAAACAGTTTGACTCTGATCAAACTTGGCGGTCCGTGTGTCTTTTGGTCATTGGATTTTGGTTTTCAAAACAAAATCGAAAAACGGATGGTTTTTCGTTTTTTCGTTTCAAAAACAAATAATAAAAATCGAAAAACGGATGTTTTTTTGTTTTTCCGTTTTTAAAACGAAATTAGAAAAACGGAATTGCTAAAAATAAAAAAAGGGTGCTATTTGGTTTTTGCGTAAATAAGGTGGTTGTTTTAATTTGTAGCGATACCGGAAATGACGTACCGGAAGTCGCCAAATAATTTTTTTTACAGCAGATGAAGACGGAATAAAAACAAAACATTCCTAAATAATAGGCAATGGCTGCACTTGAACCGTTTTCTGAATTGATTATCAAACTTTTTGAGAGAGGAAAACCACACTCTGAACTCAGTAATGTTTTGCGTCGCCATGGAGCTCCACATTACTCGGTAATGAGTGTCAGAAGGTTTTGTATGGAGCAAAACTTGCGAAGACACAACAACGAGTTGGACGCCGATTTGGAACGTGCTGTACTTTCTTCAGTTTTCCAAGTATGTATCAAAGTTTATGGACAATATACTGCGATAAAATGAGCGAAACTTGTAAATACAAGCTAGCTGACGTTAGCTTTCTCTAGGCATTGTGTAAACATGGTGCGTTACAGTAATGGACCAGCAGGGGTCCTCTTGCAGGCCAAAAAATATATAAAATAATGAGAGAGGCATAATTATTAACAATGTACATTTATCTCGTACCTATTACCTTCACGTACCTATAATACATCCAGAATAAATATGTCATAGTTTTAATTTAGATTTTGGGGTAAACAGCAATTCAAAGTACTTCAAAATGCTAATTTCAGTTTGCTTATCTATAACTTCTATTGAAAATGTTGATTGATTAAACAAAAGTGTGTGTGTGTGTGTGTGTGTGTATATATGCTTACACACACACACACACACATATATATATATATATATATATATATATATATATATATATATATATATATATATTCGTAAACACCTTTTCAGGAAAAAATAGTAACAGCCATCAAACAAATAAATATTAACTTCTTCTTTGTAACACTGAACATGAAATGTGAATTTTGAATAGAGGTCATAAGCAAACTGAAATAAGCATTTTGAGGTACTTTGACTTTGCTCTTTTATACAAAATCTAAAACTGACATATTTATTCTTGATATATTATAGGTATGTGAAAGTAATAAGTATGGCATAATTGTATATTGTTTATAAATACTGTATGCATCTCATTTTCTCTCATTGTTTTTTGACTGCAGGGGCACTTTCTGTTTCTCTTATTGTAATGCACCATGTATGAGCCACACAAATCTTTAAGAGAGAACTAATGTTGACTGGTTTGACCGCAGTACATCAGATAACATTTTACATTTGTGTGTGTGTTAGACAGGACCATCCTACGGACAGAAATTTATGACGGGATACTTGTCATCTATTGGGATACATGCTGGAGAAACCAGAGTCGGTAGGGTCTTAAGAGAGGTGCACCAGCCTTACCATCAGTNTTTTTTTTTTTTTTCCATTTATAGATGGCCTCCCTTCACACCTTATAGCCATCCTCTCACTCCAATATGTATTTTTTTTTTTTTTTTTTAATAGAGAGAAAGAAAGAAAAGAGAAAGTGAGACAACAAAACAAAACAAAACAACAAAACAACAATTGTCCACAGAAAGAGCACAAGGCAAACACACCAAACCTCCGTCCACAATCCTGCAAAGCACATGACAGAACACAACAACGAAACATACAAGCATAAAGACTGATAATATTCATGACCTTGCAAATATTTCTATAAATACACATACCCATACCTACAAATATATATACAATATACATACATATATATTTATATTCATTTATATACCCATCTACATACATCTACTATACATCCCTGCATCCATTTGTGTGTGGTTGTGAGCATGCATAAGTGAATGAGGTTCCTCCAATAGAACATTTAGTAGCAACTGTGAAGCATCAGAGACCCGTCCCCCCAAAGCCCGAGACAGACGAAGGGGCGATCAAAGCCCAAGACCCCAGGAAGGACCCCGAGCCCAGAGTCCCCAGGACCACCCGAACAGGACGAGCCACTCGTCCACTCCCCAGATCCGACCAAGTGGAAGAACCGGACGAACCCCACCAGGGACCACACACAATGACCCCCCGGGGTCAACAGCGACAATACACAGGCCCCCGCCGGAGCCCGCTGCACCGACGTAGCCCCAGGGCCGGTCACCGAGGCTCGGGCACCGGGGACGCCCATCCCTCAGGTCCAGACCTGACAGGACCAGAGGACCCGAGCCCCACCAGGCAGCCACCAGGCCGAGCTGACAAACGCCCAAGCGCCCAGCCCCAGATAGTGAGGGCCCCAAGCACGCCCGTAGGCAGAGGAACACCCACCAGGGGGCCACGTGGCAGGAGCGCGACACTGGGTAGCCTCAGAAGTATCAGAGAGGGGGCAGTCCAAGTCCCAGCCTGACACTAAACATTCATACACAGACACACTCATTCAGACCCACCCTCATCCTCACCCTCAGTCACAGAAAGACAAACAATAACGACACGCTCCATTCATAATCCCGATGCACACTCTATACCCCCTAGGTCCAAGACATGTACCTGCTACCTACATGGGGCAGCCCACATCCAAACCCAGGAGGTAGACCCATTCATTCTGGGGTGGAGAGCAGCAGACGTCCAAGATCCGGCACACCCCGCGCCCTGCCGACAGGACAGGACAGGACACCCGAGCCCAAGCAGCCCCAGAGGGAGCCCACTGCCAGCCCCGCCCACGGCGAACCCGCAGGCCCCGAACCCCCCCACTCCCCAGCACAACCCCTGACGGCCCACCCCCAGAATGTCCGCAAGGCAACCAGGGGGGCAAGAGAAAAATAAATAAATAATATATAAATAAATACATAATAAATAAAATTGAAATTAACAAATCAAGACCCCGACACACACACCCCCGTCCCCAAATGTACTGTTGGTGAGTGTTGTTGTAAAGTGTATTTAAAAAGGAAAGAGAAGGAGCAAAGGCTGGCATTATACCAGTTTCCCCTCCACTCCAACTCTAACCCAGGCCCTAATTGTCTAAATGCATAATGTTGAGTGAGCATAGGCATGGGGGCGAGATTGATGTCATCCCGCCACCCATAGCCATAGTGCTCACTCCTTCCCTATATGTGACTTTTATGAAGATGTTTATGAATGAATGTCTAAAGTGTATATAAAATTGAGTCCCAGGTGCTCTTAACAACAGAGATGTAAAACCATTGCAGCACACCCGAGACCCAAATTCCCTACATGTATTAATTTAAGATGAAGAGGGCGGAGGTGCGTGTTGAGGGATGGGGAGAAAAATAACTGCAGGAACAGTGCTCCCACAGCGAGTCAGCTCCCCCGCTGACCCTGCTTACCCCCCAGCTCGCCAAGGTCCACCCAAGGAGCGAGGTAAAGGAAACACCTCTCCGACCGCCAGGACATTGAGCCAAGACCAGAGAGGGACACGGCCCCGAGGGCCGCCAACAGCAGAACCAACAGCCCACACCCGCCAGGGCCGCCACGACCCCTGCGAACCGCAGTCAGCCCGCCGTCCAAGAGGACACAAAATCCCACATGGACGACACGGCCAAGAGCGCCCGCCCAACCGTCGACAGAGCCAGGAAGCACCAAGAACAGGCCCCAACCGGGGCCCGCACACCGGCCAAGTATAGTCCAAGACCATCATCCAGGACATCCACCTAATCCCCACCCCAGAAGAAATACTATACCCACCCTTCATATTAACAACTTTCAGAACACATAACACATTAGACACCCAGGCTGGGTTTGCCCGCCCCCTCCCATTGGCCACCAGTCACGCCCCCAGACACCCACCCCCCAGCATATGAACCCCAACCCACCAGCGAGCCGAGAGCCCCCGGCCAGAGCTGGGCACCAGAGCGCCAGCCAGCCCATAGCCCGGCGACCCGCCGGCTAGAGCCCAAGACCCCCGACCCCCACCAGGCCCAAGCCCGGGGACGACGCGCCCCCAGAGTCCCAAGCCCCCGGCACCCACCCCGAAACCACCCCAGCACAGCCGGGTCACCGACCGGCGACCCATGACCGCCGCCACCGACCACCCGAGGGCCCGCATGCCGCCCCCAGTAGATGTCCCCCAGAACCCCCCCCGGTCCTCCCCAGGTCGAAGACGAGGTCCTCCCCGCCCAAGCAGCCCTAACCCCCCGGCGCCCCAAACCCCAACCTCCCCCCCTCCAGTCCCAATGCCCCACAAGGCCACATCCCAGACCCCCCACCCTCACTACGTAACGGAGCCGATCAAAGAATGCCAAATAGGTTGATCCAATGTGTCGGCAACTTCTTCTTTGTAACACTGAACATGAAATGTGAATTTTGAATAGAGGTCATAAGCAAACTGAAATAAGCATTTTGAGGTACTTTGACTTTGCTCTTTTATACAAAATCTAAAACTGACATATTTATTCTTGATATATTATAGGTATGTGAAAGTAATAAGTATGGCATAATTGTATATTGTTTATAAATACTGTATGCATCTCATTTTCTCTCATTGTTTTTTGACTGCAGGGGCACTTGCTGTTTCTCTTATTGTAATGCACCATGTATGAGCCACACAAATCTTTAAGAGAGAACTAATGTTGACTGGTTTGACCGCAGTACATCAGATAACATTTTACATTTGTGTGTGTGTTTGACAGGACCATCCTACGGACGGAAATTTATGACAAGATACTTGTCATCTATTGGGATACATGCTGGAGAAACCAGAGTCGGTAGGGTCTTAAGAGAGGTGCACCAGCCTTACCATCAGTTGAGACAACATGTGAGTGAATCTGGCAATTATATATTAAACAGTGTAACAACTCAAACACTGCTTTTTATAATAGATTTAAAAAAATATGTATCCACTTCACAGGAACAAACACACCCACACCCCACTGAACAGAAGAGGATCTGCAGTGGAAGTGGTCTCCAGCTACAAGTACTTGGGTGTACACTTGAATGATAACCTCAGCTGGAGCAACAACACCACCAGCCTGATCAAGAAAGGTCATCAGAGACTCTACTTCCTCAGACGGCTGAGACGAGCTGGTCTGAGCAGCCCAGTCCTCACCTCCTTCTACAGGTGTGCAGTGGAGAGCATCCTGTGCTCCAGCATCAACGTGTGGCATGGAGGCTGCACAGCTGCAGAAAGAAAAGCTCTACAGAGAGTGGTGAAGGCTGCACAGAAGATGTTGGAGTCAGTCTCCCCACCATCACAGACATTTACACCTCCAGATGCAGGAAGAGAGCCACCTGCATCATGAAAGACCTCACTCACCCAGCACACACACTCTTTGCCCCACTCCCCTTAGGAAGGAGGTTGAGGAGCATCAAGTGTAGAACCACTAGACTGAGGAACAGCTTCTACCCTGAGGCTGTTAGACTCATGAATAAATAACCAGAATAATCACTGTGAAATATCACATCATGTTGCTGCTGATCTGTTTCATGTTGCTGCTGATCTGTTTCATGTTGCTGCTGATCTGTTTCATGTTGCTGCTGATCTGTTTCATGTTGCTGCTGATCTGTTTCATGTTGCTATGTTCATTGTGCACATCTGCTCACACAGCTGCTGTGTGGAGTAATGGTTTTCTATTATATTAGTGCTGCGTGTATTTTTTATTTAGTGTATTTTTAGTTGATGTTTTTCTTAGTTCATATCTTAGATGTTATTACTGTTCTTCTTTTACATTTTATTGTTGGATGTAACTGGGACCCTGTGTACATAATCTCGTTTCATCACATGTACCACATGTGATGCAAATGACAATAAAATTCTCTGACTTTGTTATTTCTAAAATCATTTTTTCTCTCAAATAATGGAAAAAACAGACATTAACTAACAAAAATAGCAGCTAGAAATAATTTTTCTCCAGTCATTTTTAATTTGAACGAGATTTAGCCTACCAGAAAGCTACACTTATCTTTGCAGGAAGTTATTAAAATTTGTATTTGGCAGGTTACATGACCAAATCTAGATTCTGTCAGCGATTTAAAAAAAACCTGTAGGTTATAACACCCCACACAAGACCAGGTTTATTTTGTTAGTGGAGGGTTTATATTTATTTATTTATCATCAGGAGTATTAAAATGAGTTATAACCGTGACAAGATAGTGTGTGGACTCGTTTCACAGAGATCTTTCAGATGCGCCTTGAACACGGTCGGATTTGCCTCTCGGGTGCAGTGCGCGCTCCCGACACAGGGTTGCAGTGCGCGCTCCCGACACAGGGGGAACAGATTCTCAGCTGCGTCAAGCTGACACCTCACACACGTCAAAAATTAAAGTAAATAGTATGAATGGTTAGTGCTCAAGTGCTGGTTTGACGTGGGTGGAGTGTCAGCTTCACGCAGCTCAGATTCTCACGGGGGAACAGAAATTCGCACAGCACCGGGAGTTTATTTCCGGTTCCGCCATAAACGCCCGTGTTCAATTAACAAAATAAAAGCTCGTCTTTGGTTTAATCAAAAACCAAAACGTTCCCCTTTTTTTATTTTTAGCAATTCCGTTTTTCTAATTTCGTTTTAAAAACGGAAAAACAAAAAAACATCCGTTTTTCGATTTTCATTATTTGTTTTTGAAACGAAAAAACAAAAAAACATCCGTTTTTCGATTTTCGATTTTGTTTTGAAAACCAAAATCCAATGACCAAAAGATACACGGACCGTCTGTCCACAGCTCAGGTTTTCTGTGCTTGAGCTCCTGAACCAAAGCTACCTTTGACTCTTTAGCTGTTTTCGCACTGCACGGCCCTGCTCAGCTTGTCCGCCCGCCCTGGCCCGCCCTCGCTCATTACGCATTGTGCCTAGAGCCGCCTTGAAGTGGGTGGAGTGTTCTCTTGAAGTGGGTGGAGTGTTCTTGTGTGCGCGCTTGGCGTGTGTTAAGAGGTGGAAAGAGAAGGGACGCCGCTAAAAAATATTTGTTAGCTGAATATATATATTAGTGTTTTTGAGTTTAATGTTTGTTAATAACTAATTACAAATCAGCTTATTTTACATTCACGTAGCAAGGATTTTCTGAGGGGTGATCCGTTAAAAGATAGAGTGGACCTACAGAAAGCAAGATCCCCAGTAGTTTACTGGATAAGCGTTGGGTTGGCGCGCAGAGCCTTTTCTCGACGTGGGTTTGAATCTCACTCGGTTTGGTTAAAACTTATTTTACGTTTGTCTTTTATTGGATTAAAGGAGTTTCACAAACTCCTTTTTTATCTCAGTCCTTGTTTTTTTATCCAATAAAAGACAACCGTAAAATAAGTTTTAACTGAACCGAGTGAGATTCGAACCCGCGTCGAGAAAAGGCTCTGCGCGCCAACCCAACACTTATCCAGTAAGCTACTGGGGATCTTGCTTTCTGTAGGTCCACTCTATCTTTTAACGGATTGCCCCTCAGAAAATCCTGGCTACGTCCATGTAAAATAAGCTGATTTGTATTCAGTTATTAACAAACATTAAACTCAGAAACACTAATATATATATATTCAGCTAACAATTTTTTTAGTCATTTCTGTAGTTAAATTTTAATGAAATTCAGCTCGTGCTGAGGTTGTTGTTAGAACAAGTTGATGACTCAACAAGCAGCAGTCCCGCCCCTGCTGCAAACAACAAATCAAATGTGAGCAGTACATGACGTCAAACTGTGCCCGGGAGCTCGGCCCGATCAGAACCTCCGTCGGGCAGGTTCCAAAACGCGGGCTGTCGCTGGCCCGAGAAGGCAAATGCGAACCACACAACCCAGGTTAGAAGCCGGGTGGAGCTGGGGAGGGCCAGGGAGGGCCGTGCAGTGCGAAAACGGCTTTTGAGGAAGGGATTTGGAGTTCGTAGACGTTTGTTGCTGAGCCACATCACAAAGCAACTCTTTCTGCAGATGTCTGACTGTTGAATGTGGTAGGAGGATTAAAAACAAAAGTAAAAACTTTTCTTATTTTGATTGATGCGTGTTGCCCTCAGATAGAAGCCAAGAGGTGCCACCATATGCCAGATTATCTGAGTGTGATTTGTCTCTTACTTGAGCCCACCTTTTGTTTAGCCTCAGGCCGGCTTTGGCACCGACCTGGACCATCTGTCAGAATCTTAGAATGCATCCCCTGCTTTCTTTCTTCCAGCTCAGGAAAATGGGAAAGTGAAGACACACAGACAGACATTTTTTACTCTGGCATTGCAGGTTCGTTAAATTTTAACAAAAAATACATTTAGCTGTAGCAGAAAAAGCTTTTTCTAGAACACGGTAAGATTGTCCTGAGGGAGGTTCCTATGATGTGGATTGAGAGTATGTCCAAATTCCATGTTGAAAATATTTTAAAAGCTTTAAGTGAGTTGCAAAATATGTTGCTGCTTATTTTCCTAATCAGATTCATTCTGCTTTGTTGATATTAGCAACAAGAGCTCATAGAGAGGGGAAGAAAAATGCTTATCAAAATTATTAATTATTTAATGATTTCCATCCAGTTCATTTCGGTTTATACAGTTACTGACAACGCTCATTCAAGATTTAGGATCTTTCACAAATAAATGACGTTGCTATAAAAATACATTTCAGAAAAAAACAATCAATATTTGTAATCATAATCATCACTCTTCATTTGTAATCTGTGATCATTGTTTGTAATGTAATCTGTAGCCATTATTTGTAATCTGATCATTGTTTGTCATCTGTAATTATTATCTGTAATCTGTCAACATTGTTTTTAATATGTAATCTTTGTTTGTAATATGTAATCTTTGTTTGCAATCTCTAATCATTATATTCCGTAATCATTGTTTGTAATCTGTAATCATTGTTTGCCATCTGTAATCATTGTAATCCATAATCATTGTTTGTCATCTGTAATCATTGTAATCCGTAATCCCTGTTTGTGATCTGCAATTGTTATTTGTAATCTGTAAACATTGTTTGTAATCTGTAATCAATGTTTGTAAACTGTAATTATTGTTTGTAATATGTAATCATTGTTTATAATCTGTAATCTTTGTTTGTAATCTGTAATCATTGTAATCTGTAATATTTGTTCGTAATCTGTAATCTTTGTTTGTAATCTGTAATCATTGTTGGTAATCTGTGATCATTATTTGTAATCTTTGATCATTGTATGTAATCTGTGATCATTGTAATCTGTAAACTTTTTGTAATCTCTAATCATTATTTGTAATATCTGATCATTTTTTTTGTAATCTGTAATCATTGTTTGTATTTTGTAAAGTATATTCTGGGCTTCCCATTGGATGACGAGCTCCTCGTCTTTCTCTAAAGCTGAGCCTGGCCACACTATGGAACCTCATTTCACCTGCTTGTTCCAGGATTTGATTGTTACATCAAAATTCACAAGTCAAGACCAAAGGGGAGGACTGGAAAACATATGCACCAGTAAACAGAGAGCTTTGCTTTGAACTCCTCCTTCAGCTTAGCCTGGTTAAAACCAGCTGAGTGATTTCCTTATTCTTTGCACTCAGCAGAGAGAGAGAGGAGGAGGAGGAGGAGGGAGGAGGGAGCGATCACTTGACTTTTGGCAAAAAAAAAGAAAACTCCAGATAAGGGACTAAGAAGGGGAAATTAATACATTTGTGTCACATATAAAACAGTCCTGCATCGCTTTGCATCGCTTTGAATGAGAACATGCGGATGCTCGCTGGCTGCGCGCTGGGACAGGTGGGGGCGTGGGTTAGGGGCCAAAAACTCCGCCCCTTCTGTTCTCTGATTGGTCCGGTCAAAAATCTACCGGAGAAATCCTTGTCTATGGGAGAAGTCCCAGACCCTAGTGCGAAGCAAAGTGAAGGACAAGGGTCTGGTTTTAACCAGGCTACCTTCAGCTAGACAGACTTGAGCAACTCCCTGATTCCTGCAGACAAAGCCACAGTTTTTCCACCAATCAACTTCTGCTTTTGAGGCACCAACTTCTTAAAACCCAGAATAACTCAAACTTTCCTGAGAATGTGAACACTGCTCTTGCTTCAGTATATTCAAAGACAAATTGGCTACAAAAAGTGACATGAAGACCCCATACTGCTGCTTTCCATCCTTCTGAAGTTTAATTACCGGTAGTATCAGCTCACCAAACATCAGTGGATTTATGGAGAGTAAAGTATTATAAGGTTTTAGACATAAGAAGAGTCTAACTATACGCTTTTTCAATGATTTTTGTTTTTTATGATTGTCCATTGTTGTCTGTAACTTAATCTGTGTTCTTTATTTAAAACAGGTTACTCTTGTAAATGAGACCATGTGGCTTAATGAGACTGACCTGTATACATAAAGGTTGAATTAATTAAAAAGAAATTTCTCAAAGACTTGAAAACAAATATTATTAGGGTTATGCATATATTTTAGACAGGCACCTATGACCTTTGGGTTTGCTATAGTGACAATGTGATGTTTCTACCTCTTCATGCCACAATCTGCTGCTCTTTACTCTGCCATGCCACTTCTGCACTTTTAGCTCATCAGTCCTGATTCACTGCACCTGTTCTGATCCATATTTAAGGGTTCCTCTCACCACTCCAATCTGCCAGATTATCAAACCCATTCACGGTAGTAGATGTCCAGCGTTCTTGTCACAGCCTTATCTGATCTTGCAACATGTTCTTCACGTCTTGACCTCACACCTGCCTCTAGGAAACCCTGAACCGACTTCTCCATCTACTCTTACAGTATTTTGCCTTTATGACCTCTGTACCAACTACTCCTTTTGGCTCAATGACTACAACTCCTCATGGATTATCATATGGATTTGGATCTAGATCTCTGACCCCATGTGTATGATCCCCGCCTCTTTTCCTGGACCTCATTCTTGGATTACCCTCTGACCACTCTCTCCTCAGCTCTGTCCTACAGTTGCATTTCACCCATTGACGGTGACATTATCTTTTTTCATTCAACCTTTATTTAAACAGATAAGTCACATTGAGCCTCGAAGACTCATTTACAAGTGAGATCTGTTGGACAGACAATAAAAGTGGTGAAAAAAATGACACATTGGGTTTGGAGATAAAAAAATTCCTAACAAATTTTTGACCTCTCTTGAAGGTAAAAAATGTGGTAATGAAAAAATGTTTGCACACAAGCACATAATGACACCGACATTACGCAGAGAGGGGGCGGGGGAGCTGCCGAGATCAGCCAGAGGCGAATCCAGGGTCCTGAAATGATGACAGAATGTTTATTCGGCTCCTCTGAAAAGTCCATGGAATTCCTCGGTATAAGGGTTGAGAGGGTGAGAGCATCAGGTTTACAAAACTTCATGCGTGTTGAGATAAGACGGCCTGTCAAGGCCAGTCAGGGAGCCGAATGTCAGATAAACACGATTGTTTTGGGAACAGGCAGAACTTTAATGTCATCTATATTCAGTCTGTGTTGGTCCACTCGCTTCAGAATTGTCCAAATTAAAATGACCACACCAATGGAACGTGCCTGAGAAAATCCCCGAGATCTAATCCATTCAGCCAAAAGTCTGGGTTCTCAAGACATGAACCAAGCCATCATGTAAGGCAGGCAGCCTGACCAGGTCCAGATTAGCCGCTGACATCTTCCTTGTGTGTTGATAGACCAGGAACCAGCCAAATCCAAAAAGCAGGAACCAGTTAAGATAAATCCTATTAAATATGCGTCCTTAAGATCCACAGATGACAGCAGAGATAGACACATCATCAAGTCTTCCAAGTCAATGAGATATCCAGCTGTGTGCATGCCAACAGGGCAAATTGGCTCGCCTACAGCCTGTCTTCTTTTTGAAGAAATGTTATCAGTTGTGTTGAGGGACCAACTGACCAAATTGAAGTCCATAGTTATGATTCGGAAGATTTTGAAGAAGAGAGGCTCTCAGACAGTTTCACAGACAAGACAAAGCAAAAGCAAAGTGGAGACCGAGAGGAGATGTCCGCCCTTGAGAAGAGCAAGCGGTGAAGTGCCAGTGCAAGTGCTGTAAATATTTTAGGAATCTTTTAATTAATTTATTTGTGACTGAGTTAACTTTTTGTTTTTACTTCAATCTTCTGTAACGCCTGTGTGCTGCTTGCCCAACTCCTTCAGGTGGCCCTCACCTCTACTGTGTGAGAAGTACTGTGTTTCTTTTCATCTTCCCACTCACATAAATATTCAGTCCACTAACTATCCTCAGCAGTTGCATTTCAATAAACGTTTCAACCATTCTTGTTGTCTGGCATCGTGTACCAATCCTAAAACCCAATTTTTGTCAGAAGAAAGCTCTTTAATTATTTAAAAATTGGTCTCAAATAATTTTTTTAGTTTGTTTATATATGTTTTATTCAAAAACTGATATAATTTTAGTAAAGTTGCTTAATTTCCTCAACTCCAAAGCCACATTTTTATATTTTTGATAAAATAGTTATATAATTTAAAATGAGTAATTGTTTAATTATTTTTTATTAAAATAAACATATTAAATTTTGTTGGGCTTTATAAAGAGAAAGTCCACCCGAGGATTGTATTCGTTGTGAGAACTTATTTTTACTTTTGGTGCCTATAGTCCGAACTGGACTTGTAAAAAAAATAGTTTCAGTTTTCTGCTCCATCTTCTTGAAACCAGTTGCAGAAATACATGAACCTAAAGGAGTACGGTCTATTCAGGGGTTCTGGAGAGGAGGGTCCATCAGATAGTAGAACTTCGGATTCAGGAGGAGCAATGTGGTTTTCGTCCTGGTCGTGGAACACTGGACCAGCTCTACACCCTCAACAGGGTCCTGGAGGGTGCGTGGGAGTTTGCCCAACCAGTTTACATGTGCTTTGTGGACTTGGAGAAGGCATTCGACCGCGTCCCTCGGGGGGTTCTGTGGGGGGTACTCCGGGAGTATGGGGTACCAGGCCCTTTGATAAGGGCTGTTAGGTCCCTGTACGACCGGTGTCAGAGCTTGGTCCGCATTGCCGGCAGTAAGTCAGGCTCGTTTCCAGTGAGAGTTGGACTCCGCCAAGGTTGCCCTTTGTCACCGATTCTGTTCATAACTTTTATGGACAGAATTTCTAGGCGACAGCCAAGGTGTTGAGAGGATCCGTTTTGGTGGCCTTAGAATCGCTTCTCTGTTTTTTGCAGATGATGTGGTCCTATTGGCTTCATCAGATCGTGATCTACAGCTTTCACTGGAGCGGTTTGCAGCCGAGTGTGATGCGGCCGGGATGAGGATCAGTTCCTCCAAATCCGAGGCCATGGTCTTGAGCCGGAAAAGGGTAGCATGCCCTCTCCGGGTCGGGGAGGAGGTCCTGCCCCAAGTGGAGGAGTTTAAGTATCTCGGGATCTTGTTCACGAATGAGGGAAAACTGGAGCGTGAGATCGATAGGCGGATAGGTGCAGCGTCCGCAGTGAAGCGGGCGCTGTACCGGTCTGTCGTGGTGAAGAGAGAGCTGAGTCAAAAGGCAAAGCTCTCAATTTACCGATCGATCTACGTTCCCACCCTCATCTATGGTCATGAGTTTTGGGTTGTGACCGAAAGAACGAGATCTCGGATACAAGCGGCTGAAATGAGTTTTCTCTGCAGAGTGTCTGGACTCTCCCTTAGAGAGAGGGTGAAAAGTTTTTTTTATCTGAGAGAGAGTTGGAATAGAACCACTGCTCCTCAGTAATGAAAGGAGCCAGTTGAGGTGGTTTGGGCATCTGGTTAGGATGCCTCCTGGACGCCTCCCTGGTGAGGTGTTCCGGACATGTCCCGCCGGGAGGAGACCCAGAGGAAGACCCAGGACACGCTGGAGGGACTATGTTTCTCGGCTGGCCTGGGAACACCTTGGGATTCCCCCGGAGGAGCTGCTCCAAGTGGCTGGGGAGAGGGAAGTCTGGGCTTCCTTACTTAGGCTGCTACCCCCGCGACCCGACCCCAGATAAGCAGAAGACAATGGCTGGATGGATGGATGGATGGATGGATGGATGGATAGTCCAAACTGAACTTGTAAAAAAAAGTTTCAGTTCTCTGCTCCATCTTCTTGAAACCAGTTGCTGAAATACATGAACCTAAAGGAGCTGTTGTCACTAAATATTTTTAAGGCTGTTCTGACTGATTTTACCATACCATACCATTTTATTTTTAAAGCACTTTCAACAGGAACAAGTCCACACCAAAGTGCTGGACAAACAAACAACAGGCAACACGCACAGTGAAGTACAACACGAAAGACTTAAAAACATTGCAGATCATAAATAAAATGATCAAATACAATTTCAGCTGGTGTTGAAAGCAACAGAATAGTAGTGAGTTTTTAACCGGGATTTGAAAACTGCGAGGGAGGGGGCCTGTCTGACTGGTAGAGTTAACTCATTCCAGAGTCTTGGGCCTGCTACGGAGAAGGCCCTGTCACCTCTGCGCTTCAAGCGAGTTACTGGAACTCTAAAAGTACCTGGGACTCTGACCTCAAAGCACGTGGTGGGACATATGGGTGTATCAAATCCGAGAGATAGGCGGGCGAGGCTGTACAGTGATTTGTAGACGTACAGGAGAATTTTGAACTGGATTCTAAGATGAACCGGTAGCCAGAATTTTGAGAAAGCATCATCTGTAAATGTTTTAACTGAGGAATCTTTTAATTAATTAATTTATGACGGAGTTGTCTTTTTGTTTTTACTTCAGTCTTCTGTAACGTCTGTGTGCTGCTGCAGTCTTGGCCAGGATTCTCTTGCAAAACAAATTTCTAATCTCAATGGGATTTTCCTGGTGAAATAAAGACAAAATGAAATAAAGTGTGTTGAAAAAAAATCTAAAGATCACCAAGTGTCCAATAAATGTACAGCTTGTAGGTTTTACTAATGACCCATTCAGATTGTATCAACAGTTAAATAATGTGTTCCGATTTTTATCTTTTTAATATATTGATTGTTGTGTTCATTGTTTGTGTATTTGTATGTACATTTTATATTTAGGTTTTATTTACCTTTACATATACTTTTTTAACCCTTTTGGGCAAAAGAAAAAAAAATGAAAGTGGGATTTTTTTATTTTTGAAGGAATGCTAATTTTCTACCATGTGACCACATGCCTTTAACGTTAGCACACTTAACATAGTCAAACATATCATTTAGCATGATGTTGTTGAAAATACTGAGCTTTAGAGATGACAATTTCAACCCAATAAACACGCCTCTCAACCTCTGGACCGTATCGAGCGCTTTACACCAACAAGCAGCTTTCAGCAGAACCTAGCCCTGCTTGTTAAAGCCTCTGTTTGAAGCTCCTTGTGCAGATGGATGAACAGCCGACATTCTGGAGGAGGGAGCGGACGCGTCGGGATGAGAGACAGTCATTCCGATGATGTACATGTGGCAGCGCTGCCCTTCAAAGGAACATGTAACACCTCACATTTCACAGACACTGACATCCAACAAAACACGATTGATCTTGAAAGTCTCCATTTGTCACTTGAACACAAGCAGCTCCAGCTTCCATTTACAGTATGCACACCCAGGAGTATCATTTCCTGTTTTCTGAACCTGCATGCTCATAAATGTTGTTTTCTAGATGTTCTAAATTACTGTTTCTATAAACAATGTGTTCAATTAAACATGAAGTAGGTCATGTTTTTGCCATGAACTTAGCAGTAAATTTCCTTCATATAAAACTGTGCGATATGTTTCCTCTTGCTTGTGTTTCTTGTTTCACACATTTATGATTGCCTGCATGGGAATTTGTCACCTGAATGTGTAAAACAATCCACTGTTATTCTATGGTCTAAAATGTCTGTGACATGCATGTCCTACAAATACAAAAAGTAGACGAAAACATTTTAATAGTTAACAATTTTTTTAAATAATAATACATAATATCATACATCTGCATATTTTTGTGAGCTGGATTACTTACAAAGGTACAGATTTCCTTAAAATTTAATCAGATTTAAAATGTTCCAACATATAAATTAACTTCAAAGGAACATGTAACAACTCACATTTCATCTTACAAATAACACCTGAAAGTTATGTACCATAACTCATGTTCCCTGAAGGAAGGGAACGAGGTGCAACATATTGCTATGGGAAATTGCGCTCCGCGTGGTTACCTGAAGGAATACAATCACGCCTTTACGGCAAGGGCGTCAGCATCGCGCCACAGGCCCCGCCCTCTGGGTACTTAAGCCGCTGACACCCATACATCGATCTCCAAAATGCACTTCACCGAGCTTTCAGCTTTGAAAGGGCCAGGTATGTTGCACCTCGTTCCCTTCCTTCAGGAAACATGAGTTATGGTGCTCATGTCACTCGGTGCAACATACTGCTATGGGAACGTAATTCATTCACGCCCTTGAAATGCTCAGTAAAATGCATCCTAGTGTGAACGTCCGCCTTTATTCAAAAGTTAGAAAGGACAGCCTGCGTGACATCACACGCAGTAACATCCAAACTGTAATGCTTTGCAAACATGTTCGTTGAGCTCCAGTTCGCAGTAGCACAGATGTCTGCAACTGGTACACCCTTGAACAGTGACCACGAGGTGGCCAAGCCCCGAGTGGAGTGGGCACGCACTCCAGAGGGCACCTGTTGACCTTTGCTACTGTACGCCCTTTTTATGGCCTCAGTCACCCAGTGTGAGAGGCGCTGTTTTGATAGGGCCTTTCCTGTAGCTGGTGCAGCAAAGCACACAAACAGTTGATTTGTTTTTCTCCATTCGGCTGTTCTCTGCATGTAAGTGCTTAAAGCTCTCATGGGGCAGAGGGCCTTCAGCCTTTCCTGTTCCTGAGTGAGGATAGGAGCAGGTGGAAAAGAAGAGAGATCAAAGTCCAGACTTCTGGGGTTTAAAGTCAAAACCTTGGGTATATATGCAGGATTAGGCCTTAGGGTGACCTTTGACCCATCAGGGACGAACCTGGTACAAATTGGATGTACGGACAAAGCGTGGAGGTCACCCACACGCTTTGCCGAGCAAAGAGCCAGGAAAAGAGCGGTCTCATAAGATAATAAATCTATCTTAATGTCGTTCAGTGGTTCGAATCCTGGGTCACAGAGAGTCCCCAAGACCATACTAAGATCCCATCCAAGGGTCAAAATCCTGCTGGGGGGTCTCTTCTTTAGCACGCCCTTCATAAATCTTATTATGAGCGGGTGCGCGCCAGGCGTCCTGCTCCCCCAACCCTCGTGACAAGCTGAAATTGCAGATAGGAACACCTTAATCGTTGAGAAAGAGCGACCTTTCTCTAACAAGTCCTGAAGAAAGGTGAGGAGCTGGGTCAAGTCACATGAATAAGAAATAATATTTCTTTCTGTGCACCAAGCTTCAAAAATATGCCATTTCCGGGCGTAGAGAGACTGTGTTGACATAGCACGTGCGTTTTGAATGGTTTTTACCACGTTCTCAGGTAGGCCTGAGGCCATAAGTTTGTTCTTCTCCGCCACCAAGCTAAAATTAGCCACAGTTCTCAGCCTAATTGGCAAAACTGTTCCTTCTGGTGAAGTGGAGGGTCCCTGGAGAGGAGCAGGTAGTGGAACCAGCTCTCCCTCAAAAACCCTGATTTCTGTGGTCCTTTGAAGGCAGACCACGTTAGGGAAAGGGCCTTCCCACAGATGTACCGCCATACTGCCCTGATCGAGAGTGTTTGGAGGCAGAGGCAATCTGCTGTCATTATTAAACAAAAGCTAAACAGAATGTCTGTTTTTCCTCTTTTTGTTAGGGTTCGTGGGTCGGAGGGGTTGCAAGTTTTGTAAACAAGCAGATCTCCTGACTCTAGCCCATTTCTTGTTTGGGTCAACACAGTGAGCGCAGTCACACGTTGCAAGATCACTGTTTGAGCATGGCGTGTCGCCCATTGAGGATAAGGGGACAGCTTCAGCATGAGAATGTGGAGATGGTCCTTTGTGTTGAGCAGACTTTAGATTGGTTGGTGACAGAGAGTTCAGTCCTCTTCGATTAAAGGAAAGAGGAGTCTGATTTAGCCCTGGTGCCATTTCTGTTCTGCACTGAGTGTTTACACACGCTACAGTTTCATCACAACTGCCTTTGTGAACGTGTGATACTGGTGTTGGCCTGCGGGCTTCTGCCGTGGCCCCCCGTCCCTTACTGGCATCCAATGAATAGGTGGCCAGGAAGGTGGGTCATCAGATTCTGTTAGCGCGCACCCCTGGAGCATGGACGTGTCACGGGTTTGTTTTATTTGTGTATTGCCGGCCCCGTGGTTTAGAACGGAGCGGGAGCTGGAGCACGTGACCCCCCTCACCTGTCTCTGTGAGGAGTGACGGGCCTGCTTGCAGGCGCCTCTGGGCCTGTCTGTTGCAGGCAGACCAGAGGCACCCTGCTAGGGTTTATCAATTAGGCTAACATCCCGTGAGCCGCGAGGGAGGGGGGAAGATGGCTCCCGCCCTTTATATCGGCTGGAAGAACAGAGGGGACTGTTCTGCTGATGTTACTGTGTTTATTGTTTTTTTTTGTGTGAGTCAAGAAAACAGAGAGGGCTGTTTTTTTAGCTTTATTCGTGCTTATGTGTAACAACATATTTGACTTTATGTCACTCACAGCAGAAAGAACATGATTTGTGTCTAAAACAAAGTCACCAGCTTTTTGTACCGTGCTACAAACAAAGTCTGGACGTGAAAAGATCATTTCCCGTACCACGTGGGTGGGTGATCGTGTAAAGTTAAGAAGCAGTCCTGGTTCATCAGGCACGCTTCTATTTGGTGTCCCGGTTCGCCGAGGAGGTTCTGTACCGGTCCGCCAGGTGGGGAACAAATCTGTTCTTACTCCAGGCGTGTTCGGTCCATGGTGGGCCGGGCGGTGGTCTCTGCCAGTGCTCGACCTCGTACGCCGGCCGCTTTTGCGGTGGGGCACGTGTGGCTGACTGGTGTCGAGGCTGCGGTGTTGCTCCCAGCTGACTCCTTGGGGGGGCGAAGGCTCTCCTGGGGATGCCTTCCCGGAGAGCTTCAGCCTGTTTTCGCCTCTGGTCCAACCTGGTCTGAATTTGATCCAGCACTTTTCCAAAAAGTCCCGTCGGTTCTATTGAATGGTGGAGAAAATTAATTTTCTGTACCTCCGGGAGGTCAGTTAGGGTCATCCACATATGGCATATTGCGATGACCACCTCAGCCATTCCT
>JBBPBX010011394.1:9342-24010 GCA_038048925.1 Garcialebias charrua | reverse complement strand
CAGTTTTTCAGCCAGGTACGCTTGCATCATGGCAAACGTGTTCATTACGCGTGCCGCGAGGCCCTGAGCTCTGTAGCATTTCTCAAGCAGAGAAGCCGAGGCTCGACAGGCTTTACTGGAGAGAGTTGGTTTTGTCCCGGATGACTTGGGAGCCAGATGAGACGCCAACGTGTCCTCAATTTGAGGCACGTTGGCTATTCCCACTTCATCCACGTCGAGAAACTGAGAGAGCGGCAGCAGCATGGGAGCTCTGGGCTGAGGCCAGGCGCGAGTCAGCTCTGTGAGGAAGTCCGGAAAGACGGGCATCCTTTGCCTCGTGGCGGCCTGCTGCTTTGAATAAAAATAATTTCCTGCCAACCTCGTGACTTGTTGACAAGGTGGAGGCTCCGTCCATGGGATCTGCAGTGCGTCTGTTGCTCTGTGACACAAGTCGAACAGAGCAGGGATGGAAAAGTCTGTCTCAGGGAGCACACGCACCGGGGTGCGGGAGAGGTCTTCTCCTTGTTCCTCGTGTTCAACGTCGGCGTCATCCGTAGAAAATTCACCTGAGGCTGAAATTGAGATCTCGTCCTTGTTCATCATGCCTCGAGTGTCGAATTTGACTGTTATATCCACCATGGGAGCCAGCACATCTGGGCTGTCGCCCCATTCGACTCGGGTGCTGTCATCCAGAGCCATGCTCTCGAGCTCCGGCGTGGGAGTGAGAGGCTCAGTAGTGTCTTGGTCTGCTGGCGCCGCAGCAGCACCCATGGCCTTGGCGACAAAGTCCTTCTAGTGCCTCCTCATTGCCTCCAGCATCTGGCTGCAGTGTGGGTAAGAGTCAGGCGCATCCAGCGCCATCTTTGCTTGCAGCATCCCCAAGCAGATGGGACAGGCCTTGTTGGTGTCCGTCGCTGAGAGGGAAAAAACGCAGCCGCTGGGGCAGGCGTGCGAGATTGGGCTCGCCGCCCTGCTGGTCTTTTTCGGAAGTCTTGTCTTTCGTTTTCCTTTCTCCGGAGGCATGTCCGAGATAAGACGAGCGAGTCCTTCCAAAATCCTTTTTTTTTTTAGACGTCTGCTCCGTCGCGTCGCTTTCGCTGGCTAGCCCGCTACGAACTAGCAGGGGTAGCGGTGTGACGCAGTTAGCGCCATCGAGCAAAGCAGTCTGCGGAGAGAGGAGAAAAAACCTTTGGGGTTAAGGAAAAATGTGCCGGACTAGCTTTCGCTAGCCCAGCAGTGCGCAGGAATATTTCTCTGTATGCCCCGTGTAGGGAGCAAGCTCACCTCTGGTCGAGCGATGAAGCAACAGAGAAATCCCGCGAAGAGAGAGTTCAGGTTAAGCGAGGTGAAGGGCAATAAGAGAATGATGGATGGGCGTCAGCAGCTTAAGTACCCAGAGGGCGGGGTCTCTGGCGCGACGCTGACACCCCTGCCATAAAGGCGTGATTGTATTCCTTCAGGTAATCGCGCGGGGTGCAATTTCCCATAGCATTTATGTTGCACCGAGTGACATGACTGATAAGGGAACTAAAAATATCTAATGATTTTTAAAATGTATTGGTATTTTTACACTCTAAAGCAAAATAAAAGATGACATATTTGTAAAGAAGGAAAAAATAATACATGTATAGTTTTTTCCCAGTTTCTAAAAACTAAAACAATAAACTATGCATTCTTATGTGATTTTCTTAACTGTAGAAAAATTATGTGTCCTACTTTGACGAAATAAAGCATAAAGTGAAACTGAGTAAGTTTTACTCCTTGTATTTCTTCTAAAATTTATATTTGCAAAATGAACAGGAAAACTTCTAAAACTAGCCCTTTTAGTTGTTGTTATAACAACCAATAAAATTCAGTTGTATTTCAGTTTGGTCAATGCTTGAAAGATCCACAGCAGGGGGACCAAAGAGCCGCATGTGGCTCCAGCCTCCTGGTCTAGTCACTTATTTAATTTTTATTCAATAAACATTTTTTTTAAGAGTTCATCTATGTGTGCACACTGTTTGCCATGAGTCATGTTTAATGAGCAGCAGGTAAATATTAATTTGATTAAACCCTCATCTCCAATATTCATTCATCGTTTATCAGTTCTTATCTAGACATGAAGATGATACTTGAGATCTTTGCAGACATGAAGCACTCACATGTGTGGGGGCGACTCCATTCACATTTTTGTTGAATGAACAAACTACAGTCTATAGAAACGTTTGTTTGTAAGTGAATGTTCTAAAACCAGCAGGATTTGGCAGGAATACCATCAGCTGTCATTGTAGGAGACAACACAGGAGTAAAAGACTGAGTCACCAGCGATAGAATAAATACCAGCATCTTAAATAGAGCGCTGTTATTGTAAATAATGACCCACCTCACACGTTGTACACTGAATTTGTTCATAAAGTACCTCCAATAAAGCTGTTTCACTGCTTTCCCTGATGTAAAGCATCATTAACCTCCCTCATGGTGGTATCACATAAGACATAAGTGGGTGAAATGTTTTCTCTAACATTCCAGTTTCTGTTGTGTACACTTGATTTATTTCACAGCTCGAGCAAAAATGGCTCTACCATATAGGTTCTTAGCTTCACGGCTAGTCACGCATGACAGAGTGACGTCCTGTGACACAAACAGAGTGAATGTGTGAAAACTCACTCCTTATTTATTTACTAAGCGAGCGTGTCATAATTGCTGCCCTTAGATGCTCAGACAATAGCACCGTGTGCAGTGCGGCAGATCCTGTGAACAAGGGTTGAGGGTTGCCATGGAGACAGATATCTGGACCAACCACGTTATGATTTATCAGAACACCCTCAGGTGTGTAGCCTGGGTACTTGAAACTCTGAAACTTTCTGCACAATGCATTTGCCAGGACTGTGTTTGAATTGTGTCATATCGGTTTAAAATTTGAGACTTCATGGGGTTAAAATACATTTTTATCCACCAAACAGCGGGACAGATGTTCAATCTGGCAAAGTTAGAGTAAGCCTGCCAAGACTTCTGTTTTTTGAGTGGGTTCAGGAGCTATAGCCCAAGTGAACAGGAGTCATTACAACCTCATGGACCTGGAACTGCAGAAATAAAGCTCTCCACCCAGAACTGAGAAAAAGCGAGGTCAGGGGCCAAATGGTGGCTGGGGAACGGGTCAGTGATTACAGTAAGAGGTTCGGTTACTCATTGATTCTTCAGCTTGAAGCCAGAGCCACAGAGTGACTTGAGCTCTCACAGACAAAGTGAGACTAAAATGGAGCTGATGCAAGGAAACAGAAAGAGACAGGGGCCAAGGAGAGGCCAGGGACACCGAGAAGCAGTCGAGGTCTGCGCTAGATGAAGTCTCTCCAAATGAAAGTCGGATCGGAAGGGTTGTATCAGAGAGCGATGTGCAGGCACACAAAAACATGTTTGGAGCGACCCTGAACTGAGCTCTTGGAGAAAAATCTGGCCATCCTTCTCTTGTGATGAACGAATATAGAACATAAATCCAATAAAGTCAATTTAAAACTGTAATTTTCCGTGCACGTGTTTGAATTTGTATACTAATTACAGTATTAAGGTTGCAACCATTTTCTTTACTACGCATCAATGAAGTCCAGTAGTCTCATTGAGTGGTTAATGAAAAACTGACTGCCTTTTTAAAAAGTGTTTTATTAAGCTTGCTGCTTTGAATTTTCACACCATATTTAAAATAAATGTGGCAATGTTTTCAAACCTCGGAGAGAAACTGTCAAGCTGTAATGGAAAATGCCAAGTTCTGCAAGGATAGTTTTACACAGCCGGAAAAAGAGAAAATGTTTATAAAATCCGAGTCACCACATCATTTTTTTTGCCTTGTGTGAGCACTGCAACAGAACAAGAGAAGGAATGAAGAAGTAACCTCACTTGAGTTAAAAATTTAAAAAGCAATGTTTTCTTGCTCAGATCATTTCAGATTTCACATATTAAAATACTGGAAAGTGAACAAGAATGTTTTTATATTTTGGTAACGTTTTGTTTTCTGTTGTATGATTTTTATTAGCTCATTCTGTAAAGACAGATGGTTTGTGAGATTTAGTCACACTATAACAAAGAGTAGTTCAAGTCAGACACATGCGTACACACACAAAGTGCACAGAGTCATCAAGTTGTCCACCCACTCTTCCAGCCAGCGCCACTTCTTCTCTGTACTACAAAGTATTATTTTCCTTTCTGAGCCCTCTTCATCCCAATCCCTGAGCAGCCTTCACCCCCACTGAGTTAATCAGAGGTAGCGGCTATAGAAGTGTGTCTGCAGTTTACTCTGTAATCTGTCTAAACACAGTCAGCATACATACACAGAACACCTCAACTTTCATAGTTTACAAGACTGTGTGCCTTACTCCAGGAGATATGAGAGGAGTCATAACAGCCGGGTGCAGGACAGAGTTAGAATGACAACTGATGCAATAAGTTAATAACATACTTCTGTTATTAACATTCCACCCTGGTGTTTATCAGTGTCCACTTCTTTTAAAGTGATGTTCTGTATTAGATTTATGAACAAATGGTTTCTTACCTGACAACCTCAGTTTGGAAAAAATAAGCTTTAATTTTCTCTGGTGAGTGACTGAAACAATGAGACTGTGGATAAAGTAGGACGAAATGAGTTTCCGCCGCAGGGTAGCTGCACTTTCCCTGGGAGATTGGGTGAGAAGTTCAGTTATCCAGGAGAGACTCGGAGTAGAGCCGCTGCTCCTCCACATTGAGAAGAGCCAGCTGAGATAGTTTGGGCATCTGGTAAGGATGCTTCCTGGGAGACTCCCTAGGGCAGTGTTTTTCAACCACTGTTCCGCGGCACACTAGTGTGCCTCGAGTGATCGTCAGGTGTGCCGTGGAAATTATCCAATTTATCATAACTGGTCTAAAAAGATTTTTTGAAAACAAATTAATTATCTGCGTTCGGCCGCTCTACGCCGTTCGTATGCAGAGGCACGCGCATATCACCGCAGGGCATGTACGCGCAAAGCTCAATTTTTATGACCGCGAATGCAAGTGCGTTGTCGCACAATAAACTGCCCGGCGCCGAACTGTTTTGTGTGCGACACAAATGTATTAAATTCCCCTTCTCAATCCCTGATCTGGCCTTTTCTTTTGTTTTTTTTTGCCAAAAGTCAAGTGATCGCTTCCTCCTCCGTTGACTCCATGACTGAGATGATGAGGAAATGAATGAATTTGTCCCGAGCGAATTAAACTCGGGTCCAGCGTAGCTGCGCGAGGTTCTGCAGATTTCCTGTCTGATGTGTGGGTTGCAGGACCAGTGCTCCCTGTTTTTAGTTTATTTTTTAGAACTTTTTATTAACATATAAACACAGAACAGCGCTATGGCAGAAGCTGCCGGCTCTTGCCTTTTTTTCCCACCCAACCTGTCAATCAATTCAGTAGGCGTGTCAGCAAATGAGACAGTACAGTGAGAGTTACATTTCATTTTGGATTTACTTTTACCGGGGACGCAACGACACAGACTCCGTTGTGCTTGGTATGCGGTGAGAAGCTGTTTATTTCATTTCTATTCAAGATACTTTGATAAAAATTACTATATATTTAATATACAAGGCGGATACAGAGTATCTTTGTTTACAATTTTGGTTGGTGGTGTAACTCGTGATTTTTTCAATGAAAACACTGTGCCTTGGCTCAAAAAAGGTTGAAAAACACTGCCCTAGGGAGTTGCTTCAGGCATGTCAGACTGGGAGGAGACCCCGTGGAAGACCCAGAACACGCTGGAGAGACTATGCCTCTCAGTTGGCCTTGGAATGGCTTGGGGTCCTTAAGAGGTGGCTGTGGAAAGAGATCGCAGCGCCTCCCTGCTCACGCTGCTGCCTCCACAACCTGACTTTGGAATAAGCGGAAGATGATGGATTGATGGCTGGCTGGCTGGCTGGATGGATGGCTGGCTGGCTGGCTGGCTGGCTGGATGGCTGGCTGGCTGGCTGGATGGATGGATGGATGGATAGATGGATGGATGGATGGATGGATAGATGGATGGAACTTTAATTTTACCTAACTGACCTACTAGTACAAGCAGGGCCAGGACCAAAGTGGATCACTGCTGTCCTAAAAAAAAACCTCCAATCTAAATAAATACAAAAATAATGCACTTGCTGTTTTAAAAACCTGAACATCATCATGCTTGGGCATTACTTGTGGTGTCCCACAAGGGTCTGTTTTGGGGTCCAAACTGTTGTATATACATTATATTTGTAAGGTTTCTAATTTACTAAAATGTATGGGTTTTGTGGACGACAAATGTTTTGTGCTCTGAAGACACCCTACACAGCATCTTTATAAATGCTTGAGAGGAAAATGAAAACAATTAAAATATTGGTTCATTAAAAACCAGTAATCTCTCATTTTAAATACAACAACATTAAAGGATTTTCGAAATTGGAAAACTGATATAGACATTAAGCTAGAATTTGATCATGTAAATGTAGAACGGGTATTTGAATGTCGCTTCTTAGGTCATGAGCTCAGCTGGAAATCTCACATAAGGTGAGTTTGAAAGTGGCAAAAACAAAAATAATGAATAAAACCAGGTACATTATAAATCATTAAATACTTTACTCTGCTTTGCTGTACCACATCTGTGCTACAGTATTATATTGAGGTCTGGGGAAACACATACCAAAGTAACCTACAAAAGTTGTATGTGTTACAATGGTAATGGTAATGGTAAATGGAGCTTATTTATATAGCGCTTTCTAGCCCCCTGTGAGGAGCCCCAAAGCACTTTACAATACCAGCCATCCACCCATTCATTCAGACATTCATACACCGGTAGTGGTAGCCTGTCTTGCAAGGCGCCATCCAGACCTACTGGGAGCAACTCGCGGTTAAGTGTCTTGCCCAGGGACACAACGACACATGGTGGGCGGACGCGGGATTCGAACCTCCAACCTTCCGATCGGGGGTAGACTGCCATTACCACTACACCACGGTCGCCCCTTTTGTACTGCCCCACGGTACAAAAAGAGCTATAAGTTTCATAAACCATAAAATATATCAAACTCATAAAATGATTTGGTTTTAAAATCAAATATTCTAAAATTAATGGACTTGGTAAAGTTTAAAACTGCTCATTTCTTATTAAAGCTAGAATTTATCTGTTACCGTTAAGTATTCAAGAGCTATTTGCCATAAAAGATGGGAGATATGCTTTGAGAAGGAATTTCAACTTTGAACAACCAAGAACAAACGCAACTCTTAAAAGTGTATGCATAACAGTACAGCATGTGAGTGAAACTGTGGAACAGTATTGATACATCAATAAAGGAACATAACACACTTAAAGCATTTAAGAGCAGTTACAAACAGGTTTTAATAGGAGGGCATAAAATGGAATAATGGGAAAGGTAATCTGTGAAAGTGGGGTTAATTATGTAATTATATATGAGTGTGTATGGGTATAAATATGTTAGGTTTAAAGTATGTACCAGTACATAATGTATAAATATATGCTTATGAACTAATAATGGTATTGTATTTATTACTGTACATGCATAATGGTGTATGTATAAATATGTGTGTGTTTATGTGCAAGTTTAGATATGTTTATAAAATTAGTTATGTAATACAACAATTCTTTTGTGATTGGGTAGGTACTTTTTACACAAACAATTCAATAGTAGGCATATGAAATTGTAAAATCTCAAATTATAGAAGAGACCTGATTATTTATGCAGAACTGTAAAGAGGGACAGAACTAGATGCTTCTTTCTTCATCCTGCCTCATCTCAAACATACTTTGTCCTGTGCTTTTTATTGTTGTTGTTTGCTTTTTGTGTGCATATTCAAGTTCACGATAATCAATGAATAAAAATAAATAGTCATTTCCAAGCTATGTAAAATAATTATTTTGACAGAAACATTGTGATATTCTTAAAGAAAGTGCTTCAGGCTGCACCATAAGTCCAACAGCTTGCTGCTGAAGCTGTTTGCACATTCATATAACCAAAAAATTGTACATATATACAATAAAATTTAATGTGAAACCAAAAGAGGTGTCAAGGTTTGTAAAACACCAACTGTATCCACCACTGTGAAATGTTTAAGACTGACGTTGTTTTAAGGCAAAATAAAACAACTTTGCTCTGTGCTGCACATGAACCAACCGTTGGCTCATCAGTCTGGTCCAAAATCATCTGATTTTTCAAACTGAAGATTTTTCAAAGCACTTCCAGGTTAGACTTTTAGTATATTTATTATGCTAATATATAAACACAAGTTAGACATTTATTATACATCATCTTGCTCCATAACTTATTTTCAAAAGAGCTGAAGTGTTCCCATGTCTGTCCAGTGACGGCTTTTGAAAAACCACAACCAGTATTTCATTTCAGTCCTCCCAGAAACCAGCACAAGTTTGTGCCAAAGACCCTGCCTCAACTGAAAGCTTGTGGAACTTCTAAATATAGAAATCATTTCCCATATGTCTTTTCATCAACACCAAGGCCCTGGCCAGCGTATCATTTTCTATCTCATTATGTGAATTGGCAGAAACTTGTACCATTTGCGTTGGTCGTCTGTTTGCCAGAGACGGCATGTTCACTCGATGGGGAAACTTCTCAGCTAAAAGGAGGTTTCTGCTTATTTGTTTCACTTCTGAAGAACTCAATGCGGTGGAAACTGAAATGTGCAACAAAAAAATGCTGAAGATGAGAATGAAGAAAAGTTGAGGGTGCGTTTTGATTAGAATATTTATGAGTATAATGGTCTGATGGCACGTGAAGAGTGAGAGTAAAAACAAAACGAGTCTGAATGAAAATGCAGCAATGCATTCTGCTGGATAAAAACCATCTTTTGAACAAAAATATGATTAAAACAACAAATTATTCAACTTGAACACTTATTACAAAGTCTGTTGCTCTTCATTCTCCATGGCTAGGATGCTTAACTTATGAATGGGCAAATAATGTGTGCTTGCAAGTCGAGAAAAAATACAAATATTTCAACTTTATCTCACTTACTTGAGTAAAAACATCCCCATCTTCATTACCGAATAAAGAAATGGCAAATAATTTGTTATTGTACAGGTAGTCCCCGATTTACGAGCGAGATCCGTTACAACGAGGCGCTCGTAAACCGGAAATCTCGTAATTTGGAACGGCCGCCACGCTTCTCGTAAGTCCGGAATTTCGCTCGTAAATTGGAACGGTTTTGCTAGCGCGACTACGAACACTCGTTTTTCATCGAAAAACTGCTTATGAGTGCATAAAAATGATCGGAAACGTGTGTCCACATGTTTAGCTAACGAACTGTGGTGAAAAAACACAGGAAAACTCAGTATTTTTTGCGTTTTTTCCAATAATTCGCCAGCTCGTAAGTCCGGAACCTCGTAGATCAGAGCGCTCGTAAATCGGGGACTACCTGTAGAAGCATTGTGATGATGATAACACACATAGGAGTTCCTGTTTACTCTGGGCTGATTGTGACAGAAAGAAAGAAGATAGAAAATGAAGTGAAGATGTCAACAGAGAGATAGAGGAGTCCCTGCTTTCCTAATGGATTGGGTCTGGTGCTATAAGTGCTGTCACTATCGCTTCCCTTTCAACCGTCAAGGGAGGAATATGTTGTCATCTGGCTGATAGGGGCTGTTTTAGACTGAAAATGCCACACGCTTTTCACTTTCTTGTTGTTTTTAGGTTGCAGAATGCACGTTCTGGCTGCTCTTCAGTGTCTTTTATTGAATATAAATGTTATGTGTGAGTCCACGCGCTGTAACTATGTTGTGAAACTTGGAATGAGGCGCAAATGCAGAAAATCAGGAACCAGGTGAACATTGAAAACTCTTTTATCAACTTAAAAGATGAAACGTGGCCGGCATAATAACATCTGGGGAAGAATATCTGAAAACGTAGTACTGTACTTTATATACTAAAAAAGTACTTGCTGCAGGTGAAGTGAGAGCAAACAGAAACTTCTTGTGGCAAAAACAAAGAGGTCAATTATTAGAAAAGTCAACCTACACAAAACTTGGACATTTAAAATATGAATATTTAAAAAACAAGGACAATTTTAAACAAGCTTGACTTTGACAAAGCTAAAAAGAATTTAAGAAAAAGAAACAAAATTGTTAATGCAAAAACCTGATCAAGATGATTAAAGTAAGAAACAAAAAAAATACTAGAGAGACTGAAGATTATCAAAAGATCTAAACCCAACACAGCTGAAAATATGAATACATAAACATAAATTCAGTCAAATAAAATTTGGAATCATCCTAATCTGTTTAGCAGAGTGGGTGGAAGCATTTTATGTTGACAATTTTAAAAGTAAGGCTACTAATTTGTTAACCCTAGGATGCATGAACGACCAATACCCACATTCTTCCATGAGTGGGGTCAAAAATGACCCCAATTAGAATCAATGTGTTTTTGCAATGAATTTAAATGATGTCTTTAATTTTGGTTAAAGGTAGTTATATTTATTATATTTGGGTCAACAAAAGACTGATTTGACATTTAATATGGTTATTCATAACTTTTTATAACATTTTTTCACACGAAATAACATCAAAAATCTTCAAAAATTATTGCTAGAATGTCCATCTGTCTGAAGGACAAAAAAGAGAATGAACATACAACCAGAACACTGTACACTCACATGTGCCCACACAAACATCTTTTTCTCTATTCACTGTGCGCAGTTGTCACAAACTTTTTGCTTTTTGCTGTGACCATTGCACACTGTAGTACTACATTTCCTGCACCAATTGGTGGCTTTGCGGTCTTTGTTTCTTGGACACATCTGGCACCTCTTTCTCTTCTGTTGGCCCTCTGTGCCTCTCTCCTGTTACTTGTTTGCAACTTTTGTCACTCCACATCTTCCAGTTGCTTCAGTGATGTCGGTTGGTAGGTTCAGGGTACCTTGGGTTGTGTAGAAAACTCCCAAAGAGCACACACATTGATACATTTCAGTTCTTCTCACTTCGTGCAAGAATGGTCACTCCAATGAAGGCCATGAGCTCCTCTTTGCTTAGATTTTTCCACTCTTTTCCTCTGCTTATTGTGACTTTTCTTCCCTCCATGTTTGTTCATGTCAACATCTCTTCTAATATACTATCCATCCATCCATTATCTTTTACCCGCTTCTTTCATTTTTGGGTCACGGGGGTCGCCGGTGCCCATGTCCAGCAATCACTGTGCGTGGGGCAGTGTACACACTGGACGGGTTGCAAGTCCATCACAGGGCCACATAGAGACAAACCACCATTCACTCTCTCACTCACACCTAGGGTCAATTTAGAGTTACCGATCAGCCTAACATGCATGTTTTTAGTCTGTGGGAGGAAACCGGAGTACCCGGAGGGAACCCACGCATGCACGGAGAGAACATGCAAACTCCACCCAGAAAGGCACACAGATTTGAACCAGGGACTTGCTCGCTGAGAGGCAGCAGCTCTACCAGTTGCACCACCGTGCTACCCTTCTAATATACTATCAGTGATGAACAGCTTTCATGCATCTATTGGAGAGATGGTGCTAAACCCAGGTGCAGGCCCTGACTGACTTCTCAGTAAATTGTGGCTTGGTGTTAAAAGAGGCATACATATTTTTAAAATAATTTATATATAATATAATATATAATACTATATAATAGGTTACCTAACAGGTTTGCATTTGTTACAAGAAATTATGAATACAATGAATCTCTACACAACAAATGCAGTAATATCAGCTGGCTTACTAAACTAGTGTAATGTTAGCTAGCTTAAGTACTAACATTATGTTGTAGTTAGCTAAGAGTGTCTACTTTGTTGACCAACATGATATTCTATCACAGTAAAGTCATGGAGTTGGTAAATGAAGATAATACATGTATGCTGCTATGTCAAACTGATCTCCTTGTGGTGAGACTGCATGTCTCAGATGTGTAAATGAGACAGAAAATGTATCTTGACAGTCACAGTTGGCAAGAATCAAAGGTTCCCAAAGAAAACCCTTGAGATTCTATAGGAAATGCTTGGGGTCATTTTTGACCCCACTCATGAAAAACTGGGGTAGTGACACAAAAACTACAATTTCTGAAAATGTATAAAAACATTTAAAAAAATTAAAATGGCTTGAAGTCACAAACATGTTTTATGAGGAATACCTGGAATATGGAAGAGTAAAAACTTTTAATTTCAGAGTTTTTGAAGAATAACAACCCTCGGGGTCATTTTTGACCCCACTTATGCATCTAAGGGTTAAAAATAAACATTATTAACATGTTGTGCTTTAGTAATTTACAACACTCTCCGTTCTCCGTTTTCCTGAAAAATGCTGCTTTGTATTTTGGGGAGCTTTTAGGTTTGCAGTCAATTCATGCAATCTATTCCCAGCTAGGTTTTATGAAAATATGCTAATTTTTTGACCAAAACAATAATAAATTGCTGAAAAATACAATAATAATAAGCTCTGTGATGTAGTGCATACAAACAAAAGTATACAAATGTATTTGTATATAAAGGCCACATGATGGAATGAAAATTGAAATATATTTTTGATCCATTTAAATTAAAACATGAAGGGTCATAAACGTATTGCAATTTATAATTCAGATAAGTATTTCCTTTGAACAAAAGGAGCATTAATATACAGAGTACATGTAATAGATTTTTTCCATTTATACCAATAACATCAAGAACAGTTTGTTCACTCACATCTTGGACTGTTTTGTCATTTCCTAGTGCAGATTTTATTTTTCAAACAAATGCCACATTCTCCAAAGAACCCTTCCCACCCTCCCTGACACGAGTAAGGTGCCACAATCATCCAGACTAACAGTGCTAGAGATTCTAGCACAATACAGTAAGAGACTTACATGTGGGAGGAAGGAAAATATCTTTAGGCATATTTTGTGAGGCGAATGACAAAACGATGCCCAGAGGAAACATTTATTTCACGGCAAAACACTGGTCTTGGAACATGTTTTCACTCTGTCATGTTTTGCTGATTACTTACTGTGAAAATAACAGGTGTTTATTTTTCTCCGCACAGCCAGAAAGAAGATCAGCTCTTCCCTCTCCATAACTTCACTCTTAATTACCCTGATCACTGATCCCTCATCCGATTTCCAGAATCATCCATTCTCAGCACCACAGCCTGACAAAGACAACAACAGAAATGATGCTGGTTTAGGGATGGAAGCGAGGGGGAGGAGTGTATGCACACACTTGGAGTGTCAAGTCAAATTGTTTCTGCATTTCATCTTGTTGGCTTCTTATCTATTCAGCTGTTTATCTGCACCTCTATGTGCAGGCTCCTGCAGTGTGCTTCTCTGTGTGTTTGTGTGCTTCCACTGCCAAAGAAAGGAGGCAGGCAGCTTGCTGTGTCAAGGGCTGTAGGGGGAATTTTCAAACCCTCAGTCAGCGGGGGATTGTGTGTGAAATACAGATGTTAGCAACGGCTCCACTGTTTGCCTATTGTTATCACTGCTCTATGGTGTACAGGAGAACAGACTCAGATTTTGACTTGACAAGGGAGAAACAGAATGGTAAATTGTCCCACCAGCTTTCTTCCAACACACCACCCACCCCTGCATGCCTCTCCACCACACACAGCTGCCACACCTCAGTGTGGATAGCATGAGAAAAAAAAAACAGATTACAAAGTAGTACAGTACACAGTGACACAACGAGCAGAGATACTGGTCCCCGTCCTCTTGTCTCATCAGCTGCTGCATCACAAAATAGGACCTTAATTAATAAGGCAAAGGCAAGTTAGCATTTTTGTTTTTAAGATGTGATCTGAAGGAGCCGAACTGAATATAAACTGACAGTGTAGTGATAGTTCAGATTTCTGAAGGGGCATTCTGTGAAAAAACTTAAACACAATCATCCTACCTGTTGTACACAGTTATAAGAACGTTTGATTGAAGAGAGAGTTTAAAGCCCCGTCCATACAAGAACGGCTTTTTATAAATATAATAGATGTTTTGTTTTTTGTTTTAATTGGTTCAGCCTTGCGTCCCATAGGGAAACTGTGCATAAGGTGCTCCTAAAGTTTTTTTTTTTTTTTTTTTACTGGGTTAGACAATGATTGGAGGAGCCTGGCTGGAGGTTGGTTTCTGCTTTTACGGGCACAAGTGGAACAGGCTGCAACAAACCCCTAAATATTATTCAATGAGGGCCACCAGAAATGTATTTTAGTGAAGAGTAGCATGCTGTTAATACCAGGTTAATAGGTGAATTATGATGTGTATATCCAGTTTAGAACCTTATCCTTCACCTATTCAGGGTCTAAAAGCCTTCCAGGAGGGCCAGTTCCACATTTAAGCCAATTTTATTGGGCCTTTAGGATGTTGCTCTCAATGAACCAGGTCATAACTCAAATAGTGCATGAGAGAGGAAGAATGATCTCTAAAGTTTTCGGGAGATCTGAAGAAGAGAACTGATCAGACAAAGCAATGGGTTTGATATTTCTAGAACTTGGTCTATAGGTCATGGTGAAATTTAATCTGGAAACAAAAAGTGACCAGCGTGCCTGATGTGAGTTTAACTTTTTTTGCGTTTTGTATGGCCAGGTCCTTGTGATGTGTCTATATGATGAGATGAAGCTCAGATCCTTCAAACCAACACCTTCAAATAGTCAAACCCTAGTTTTTTGGTTAAATTTTCATGGTTGCCCCATAGGCGTAATTTACACGGGGGATGGGGGGTTATAACCCCCCCCCCCCAATAATTTGATCCAGTCAATAT
>JBBPBX010011393.1:43495-56014 GCA_038048925.1 Garcialebias charrua | reverse complement strand
TTACCATACCATACCATACCATTTTATTTATAAAGCACTTTAAACAGGAACAAGTCCACACAAAGTGCTGGACAAACAAACACGCAACAGGCAACACAGACAATGAAGTACAACACGAAAAACATAAAAACATTGCAGATCATAAATAAAACGATCCAATACAAATCAGCTGGCATTGAAAGCGATGGAGTAGTAGTGAGTTTTTAACCGGGATTTGAAAACCGAGAGGGAGGGGGCCTGTTTGATGAGCAGCGGTAACTCGTTCCAGAGTCTTGGGCCTGCTACAGAGAAAGCCCTGTCACCCCTGCGCTTAAGGCGAGTTTCTGGAACTATTAAGAGTACCTGATCCTCTGACCTCAAAGCACGTGGAGGGACATATGGGTGTATCAGATCCGAGAGATAGGCGGGGGCGAGACTGTTCAGCGATTTGTAGACATACATGAGAATTTTGAATTGGATTCGAAGATGAACCGGTAGCCAGTGAAGGGAGGCCAAGACTGGTGTAATGTGCTCTCTTTTGCGTGTGCTGGTTAAAAATCGGGCAGCTGCGTTCTGAACCAGTTGTAATCGTGCAATGGTGGCTTGACTGACGCCAAGCAGAAGGGAATTGCAGTAATCCAGCCTAGATGTAATGAATGCGTGAATCACTGTCTGACTACTCGAGTACGGTCTACTCAAGTTTATTTATGTTAATGTCGAGTTTAAAAATTATGTACTCGTTCAACCCCTACCTGCAGCTGCAGTCTCAGGGCCATTTGCATGATGTCCTACATCGAGTCATCCCCTGATCCACTAGCTGCGGTCTAGGAAAAAGAAAATGAACCAGTCCCCGAGACTTGAGAACTCTTCCTCCTCACCTAAAAAGTAAGAGGACCAAGGATAGCATATCCTCCTCCACAGCCCGCTCTGGCATGGGTGGGGAAGACAGTCCAAGCGCTGCCCCTAGCTCTGCCCCAGTTGGCGCTCAGGACGAAACTGGTCCAGCCGCGCCACCCTCATGGCATGAGGCATGAAGCTGCAGTTCATAACAGGGGTCCTCTGACAGGGCCTCCAATAGGTGGTCATATCCAAGGCAGGGCACAGGTCGTGACCGTCATCTGCCTGGAGCACGGCCCTACAACATGTGCAACGGTGAAAGCTGTCCATGCTCCTACTTAGTAAAAAAAAATTAATTCAGCAAAGGGGCTGGCACCACCAGCTACGTCCAGGATAAAAAACAAGACACAAGGATGAAAGGATAGGCTGAGAATTGAGAAAGGGGTGCGCACGCTTGCCGTCACCAATTAAAACGAGGCCAGAACTCAGAGAGGCCAGCACCTCTAGCTTAGTCCAATTGTATGAAGTTGGTAGAAGATGATAGGGAGAGGGGGCGCTAATGCTTGCCTTCACCAATTAAAAACAAGGTCAGAGCTATTAAGCCTAGTTCAGCCTAAGCAATATGATTCTGGTGAGAATGATTGGGAGGAGGGGGGCGCGAGCGAATGCTCACCTTCACCAATTAAAACAAGGTCAGAGCTAGTAGGCCTAGCTCGGTCTAAGCGTTACGATGCTAGTGAGAATGATTGGGAGAGGGGGTGGCACGAATACACGCCTTCACAAATCAAAACAAGGTCAGAACTAGTAAGCCTAGGTCGGTCTAAGCGTTACGATGCTGGTGAGAATGATTGGGAGAGGGGGCACAAACGCACACTTTCACCAATAAAAACAAGGTCAGAACTAGTAAGCAGTTCAGCCTGACCATCATGATGCTGGTAAAAAGTGATATGGGAGGGCACAATACAAACCTCAACAATAGAAAACAAGGAAATGATATGAGGGTGTGTGAATGCTCGCCCTCGTAAGTAGAAACGAGACCAGGACATAGCTGCTACGTAATCAAACTTTGGCGCAAAATTCAAACAAACCACGCGGTTGGAAGCATCCACAGCGGATGGTGCCATTAACAAAGCAAAATGGAAGTAAAGACTACTCACGTGTTGAATCTCACACACGGTAGTCGTACCACAAGTGGACGGCGCCGCTACCAAAGGCAAAAAGGAAGCAAAGGCAAAAAGTAAAGCCTACTCACGTGTTGAATCTCACATGGTTGCCTCACAAATGGTAAATGGAGCTTACTTATATAGCGCTTTCCAGCCCCCTATGATGGGCCCCAAAGAGCTTCACAGTACCAGCCATCCACCCATTCATACACACATTCATACACCGGTAGCGGTAGGCTGCCATGCAAGGCGCCAGCCAGTCCTACCGGGAACAACTCGGGGTTAAGTGTCTTGCCCAGGGACATAACGAGGTATGCCGTGACCGGGGATCGAACCCGGGACTTTTCGGTGCTGAGCCGACTGCCCTGCCTCCACTATCTCGGCCCAAAGCGGACGGCACTGCAACCAAGGCAAACAGAAGTAAGACTACTCACATGTTGAGTCTCACACACATGATAGTCGCCTCACAAGCGGGCGAAGCCACTAACCAAGGCAAACAAAAGTAAGACTACTCACGTGTTGAATCCCACACACGCAGTAGCTATCCCCAAAAGCGGGTGGTGCCGCTAATCAAGGTAAAAGTAAAGACTACTCACGTGTTGAATCTCACACATGGTAGTTGCCTCACAAGGAGAACGGTGCCGCAACCAAGGCAAACAGAAGTAAAACTACTCACGTGTTGAATCTCACACACATGGTAGTCACCGCACAAAGCGGGCGAAGCCGCTAATCGAGGCAAACAAAAAGAAGTAAGACTACTCACGTGTTGAATCCCACACGCAGTAGCTAACTCCACAAGCGGACGACACCGCTAGCTAAGGTAAAATAAAAGGAAGACTAGACTACTCACTAGTGTTGAATCACAAACACAGTAGTCAAAGGTTGTAAGTTGGAAGAGAGGTGAAAAGCTGTTGTAGTCTCCAACGAACAGGATAAACACCTTGAACGAAGGCTAAACCGTTGCGGCCCACTGCTCTGGTCAGCGGCAGTCGGGCCTCCGGCAACGGTGGAAAGATCCAAGGGGCTGAAGCAATGTTCCCTCTAAGCTGCGCGCATGCGCAATTGCGCACTGCTAACACATTCTCAGCGCACAATAAAATCTTTGCAAATTAAACTGAATGTGGCAGTATGTCCTATAGGCTTTGAACGCACCACACAAATGCCGGGATCTGATTGGGTCTGGTCAGCCCGCCGGTCTGCCTCAACTTAAAATGATTGATGGACAGCGAGTACATCAAAGTCAAAAGTCAAAGTCAACTTTATTGTCAAAACTGCAATATGTACAGGACATACACAGGATTTAAATTGCATTTCTCTCTGTGCCTCGGTGCAACAGTAAACATTTAAACACTAAAACATTTAATAGACATAATCATAAAATGAAATAGAGTGTAATACTGTCCCGAAGTATAAAGTATAAAAAGTGACTAAAAGATGTGCACTCCCAGGAACTTGGTGCTGTCCACTCTCTCCACTGTGGTGTTGTTGATGGTCAGAGGGGCATGTTGGGCATCCCTCTTCCTGAAGTCCACAACAATCTCTTTTGTCTTCTCCATGTTGAGAGTGAGATTGTTGTGTCCGCACCACAAGGCCAGGTGGCTCACCTCGTTCCTGTAGTCCGTCTCATCGTTGTTGCTGATGAGACCCACTGTTGTGTCGTCCGCAAACTTGATGAAGTGGTTGGAGCTGTATGATGGTGTGCAGTCGTTGACAGGGTGAATAGAAGGGGGCTCAGCACACATCCTTGTGGGGCTCCTGTGTTCAATGTGATGGTGCTGGATGTGTTATTCCCGACCCGTACTGTCTGTGGTCTCCCGGTCAGGAGTCTAGCAGCCAGTTACACATTGAGTCCCAGACTGTCCAGTTTAAGGATGAGCTGTTGGGGGATGGTGTTGAATGCTGAGCTGAAGTCGATGAACAGCATTCTGACATAGGAGTCTTTCGTGTCCAGATGTGTGAGAGCTGTGGGAGGGCAGAGGAGATGGCATCGTCGGTTGAGCGATTAGGCCGATATGCAAATTGGAAGGGATCCAGGGAGGCAGGGAGGACAGATGTGATGCTTTTCATGACTAGCCGTTCGAAGCACTTCATCAGGATGGGGGTGAGTGCTACTGGACGATAGTCATTGAAGCAGGAGGGCGTTGCCTTCTTTGGGACAGGGATGATGGTGGTGGCTTTGAAACAGGTGGGGACGATGGCCTGACATCCAATCACATTGAAGTTCACGTTGTTTTGACCAATTACTAACAGGAAGGCAGGTCTTAGAAAAGCAAGCATGCATGTATGCGGCTTCACAGTCAAATCAATGCAAAAGTTGGAGTTTGTCACACCGGGACAGGTACGTGGGTTAAAGGGGACCACATATTCAAAATTCACTTTTTAATGTTTTTTTACTCAACTTTGGGTATTTACTTCGTAAAAAAACAGTCCTAAAGCCATAAAAATGCACCCAGTGGTTTATTTACTCTAAGTAGATTTATTTATCTTTGATAAATACACTTCGTTTCCCACTTCCTGCGGTTTGTGACGTCACAAACCGCAGCCAACCACCTCAAACCTGAGTCCAGCCCCTCACCTAGCAACCCCTGGTGATGCTCCACCCACTTCAGTATAAAACACGTCACGGTTGCCGAGACGTTGAAACTGTGCACACACACACTCTCGCGGGGCGACAGTCTGTAACGTACAAGCACCACTGATCGATATACTTTTCAGATTAGCAACTTATTTAGTTTAAGAATACTTTTCACTTCATCAAAATCTAATCAAAACTTCAGCGTTCTAAATGTAGGTGGTTGTATTTGTTTCTTATACGATGAAGGACTGCTTTTAGCATAACTGCCAGGTTGGCCTAGAGGTAATGAATTGGACTGTCACCCGAAGGACCGGGGTTCGCTTCCCGGTCACGGCATTTTTTTTTTTTTTTAAGCCTTTTGTTTCGGAGAGATTTCATGTGTACAGCACTTTGTTGCAGCTGTGGTTGTTTTAAATGGCTTCATAAGTAAAGTATAATTGTTATTTTTACGTTTTAGTTCAATTTTTAGCGATCGCTCTCAACACGCAGCCGGGAGAAATAAAACGAGCAGCAGACCGCCGGCGAAGACACCATCTGATTGCGGGAGCGGCTCGGAGCTACTGGCTTTTGAGGTCCGGGGGTCCGGTCAGAGGTTGCCTCATGCGGATAAATTAACTGGAGACACTCGGTGAACTTTGTTTGTGTGTGGACTGAAGCAGCGATCGCTCCCAAAAGCGTTGCATGCAACGAGTGGAGCTAGCACCGTCCGCTCGGAGGAGGAAAAGCTATAATTAGCCTCGGGCTGGGCGATATGAGGAAAATCTTACATCCCAATATTTTTTGGCTATATCACGATACACGATATAATCGCGATATCTCCAAAATCAATGAAAAAATGATTAAAAATGTATTTAAAAAATTTCAACACTAAATTTGAACAAACTTAAATATTTTATTTTAACCATCAATTGCACACATAAATAAAAAGTACTTCAAGCAAAAAGGAAGAATAAATAATTTAAACTTAAAAAGGTGCTCTTGTGCTTTTAACATTAAAAAAATGTTAAATCAAAACATTTAAGGCCTTTAAAATACAAAAACAAAAGTGTAAACAGTGGCCATAAAATTTACTGACCCAGAACAGTCACAGGTAACAACTCTCAACTATTTGCATGTGCTGGTAATTTTTAACAACAAACCACAAAATGTGCACAAGTTTCAAACAGTGCCAAGTTCAGGCAATGTCTGCAAAACCTCTGAACAAGAACAGATTTATCATAGGTATTACAAATATCAAAGGTGGGCGCAAGACCGCTAAGGAGCGCTAAAGCGCTAATCCGCTTATAGCGGACCTAAACAATTTGTCAGCGTTATAGCGGATTGACTAACTTTTATAATTCATAAGCGGATTTGCGCTATTTTTTATTTAATATGCAGTACTGCTAATAACTAATTATCTATCAGTAAAAACGAAAAAACTTATTTACGGGCTCTTAAATCAACCGGACGACTGCTAACAGACCATATCCTGTCAGCGCCGGATGTGGTCCGTGACAAAAAAGCGTCCCCTGTTTTATGATATTTCAGATCAACCCAAATGATTAATGTTTTATCTTGGTTCGGGAAAGGTAGGCACACTTGTTTAGAAAAAAACACACAAGACTTAATTAAAAATAATGAATATTTATTAAAGAAGTCTGTTACAGGAAAAAAGTTTTTAAAAAAAGTAAAAACGTACACAAACAGTTTTCCTGCTAAGATTAAAGTGTCTGTCTAATCTCGGCACAGTAAAACTTACATACACACAAGGCACTGATGTAAAATACAGTATCTCCTCACTTTGACACTCTGAACCGGGAAGTCACACACGGTTCGGCGGGAGATATGGTCATCAATGCTCGACCGGACGTCTGGGCCCAAGACTCAAGGACAGACTTCAATGTTTATCTGACAAAGAGTTCATTTTATACCTTGATGTGTGTGCGTGCGTGTAGGGCTGTGCGATATGACGATATATATCGTGGGGACGATAGAAACGTGTCTATCGTGCTACTTTCCTTCTATCGTCTCTATCGTGATAAATAAGAATAAAAAAATAACTGTCGCAAAGAAGCTTCATATGGGGTTTTGCGAGATGACGGCGCTGCTTTATGTTTGACGCACGCGCGGGTTTGCGACACATGCTTTACGTTGTTAAACTCGAGAGCAACAGAGCCGCAGGCGCATGAAGCCGGTGTCTCAACAAGGAGAAAACAGCTGCACAGGCAGCCCAAGAAGAATAACTTTTACCAAAAAGAGGGGGAAGCTCACCTTGTTAGCTTCCATTATTTCGCTCCGCTGAAACTCTGAGACAAAATGGGTCCAGAGGACACGAACCCAGAGTCCAACCGAGTCCGAACTCGGGTCCAGTTAACCAATACAAAACAGACCAGAGACACAACAGAACCGCAATCAAACGCAACGTTTTCTCTTTTCTGTTTCTTGCTTTGTTTACTCAAACTTCAGAGCGGATTTCTTCTTCGTGAGTTTCATTAGCAGCTGTTGTTTTACCGCCACCTGCAGGAAAAATTTGGACCAAAGTAGAAAAGGAGTTGTTTGTTTGTTTGTTAGTTTATTCATTTTATAATATGAAATACAACAATTAACGTATTCATAATAGAAAAAATAAATAAAAATAAAATGAAAGGTAGCAGATGAAGAATAAATCTTATTAAATCTGCTCCTTATTCATCTAATAACAGTTCAAACAATATTTTCTATAATAACAAAATAAGTAAATAACTCAGTCAATTTTCAATTCACATATATCACACATTAAATTAGATTCATTTATTTTTTTTAGCAATTCATTTTTTACCAGTTTCTTAAATACAAGGAATGATTTGGCTTCCTTAACATTTGTCATTTGGCATTAAGTCATTCCATAATCGTACTCCTTGAATTAAGGTAGATCTAGTTTCTACTTTGGTCCAAATTTCCTTGTTCGTTTTGTTCACATTCTTATAATTGTAACTATCTGTAGTAAAATAATAAAATAAAAAAACTTTGGTCCAAATTTTTCCTGTACACACATACACACATCGTGTTGTATATATCGTGATATATATCGTTATCGTGATATAAAAAAGTCCATATCGTGATATATGATTTTTTCCATATCGCCCAGCCCTACGTGCGTGATGCACTCACTTCAGACAAACATGTTTTCGACTCCACAGTGATGTAGGAAAACTGCCCTATCTTACATCAACAATTATACTTGGCTGTGAGATGCATGGACTGTGTGCTTCACTCCCCTCAGAAACTGCAGGTTCATGTGGGAAGAAAGATGAGCTCGTGTCTTTTTCCCAAACAACCTGGCAGTTATCAGAACAAAGTTCGCACCAACATGTATCTCTCAGTCAACCTGGCATTGTCATTATGACACTAAAATTACACTAACATTTAGTCAGAAAAGCATTAATAAAAACTCTTAATTCACCCCCTCAGTCTCTTGGCTAAAGAGAGCGCTCTCTCTATAGCAGTTAGCAGCCAGTGTGTTACTCTGCAGCCTTATTGCTTGTTTTCGAAGAGTCAGACGAAGTGTTTTTAACATGGAGGGTGAACTTATGGATGTTTCTCTGCGGCCTACGCGACGCGTCTGGATTTAAAAAAGTAGTTCGCCATTTGCCCTCTTCAAAATGGCGACGGCCACAGAAGCTAAGGACTTTCCAAGAAAACACGGTAAAAACAATTATTTCTTTGCTGAGAAAAAATATATTTCTTAGCTGACTTTATAGCACAAGGTTTTTCTGAGCTCAACCGGTTCACGAAATGGTCAAATCTGCTGGATTAAAAAAAGTAGTTCGCCATTTGCCCTGTTCAAAATGGCGGCCGCGACGGCCACAGAAGCTAAGGACTTTACAACAAAACACGGTAAAAAACATTATTTCTTTGCTGAGAAAAAATATATTTCTTAGCTGACTTTATAGCACAAGGTTTTTCTGAGTTTAACCGTTTCACGAAATGGTCAAATCTGCTGGATTTAAAAAAGTAGTTCGTCATTTGCCCTGTTCAAAATGGCGGTTAGCGTGTTAGCATTAGTTTCCGCTAGCATTGCTAATACATAAGCGCTTTTGAAATTGCGGACCTAAATAAATAAGTGCTTTAGAAATAGCGGAACTAATTTTTGGATTAGCGCTACCCAGCACTGACAAATATCAAAATAATTTACTTAACCATTGCCCTTTATGTGCTAGATTTTAGACAACATATCCCACACAAAGTGGTAAAAAAATGAAATGACATTTAGTTCTACTTCTGAATAAGAAACGTTTCATCAGTGCAAAAATTGCACGTTTCTAGAGATTCTGTGCCAAAAACACAAGCCTGTCAACAGCTTCAGGTTTGAGTGAGGCTCTGTGACATGTGACCACATTTCCACTGGTGCTAAAAACTCTTTCTGAGGGGGAACTAGTAGCAGGCACACACAGATACTTTTTTGCTAAATGTTTCACATTTGGGAATATTTCTTCGTGTCCTTTCCACCACTGCAGTGGATCTGATTCACTGTCAGCATTCATAGCCTGCAAGTAGGCAGAAAGTTCTGCAGTCATTACCTGTTTGAGGGATGATGTGGCTGTGGAAGAAGATGTTTTTTTTTGTTTAAAGAAACTTCCAAGTGTTTTCTTTTTTGGTGCATTTGGCTCTGCCATTTCTCTGGGCAGTGAAGCAGATGAACCTGTTGCACCTTGATCAGACAGCACGACATCTTCTGCTACTGCCTCCATCTCTGTGATGGCTCTGTTCTTGATTTCCTCCAACTTCTCTGTAGTAATGTATGTGGTTTTAAATCTGGGATCAACTAATGATGCCATGTCTGAAAGGTTATCAATGGAAGGGTCATCAAACTTCTCACAAAGGTAATCCATGATGGAGACTTTAATGGACTGGGTCAATGGAGTGTCACCTTCATCAACTGCCAAGATGCTTGAGGAGAAGAGATGTAGCACAGGTTTGACATATGATACTGTGACATAGCCCTCCCCTGAAAGGGCATCAGTGAATTCCACAAGGGGTTTTAGAGCCTTGTGTACTGACTCAAGGACTTCCAGGTCTTGCCAGGTCAGGACAAGATGTCGTGATTTTTTGTCTGAGGCCAAGACCTGAGAAATAGCTCGCTCCTGTTCCAGCACCCGGTCAATCATTTTGTAGCGGGATCCCCATCTTGTTGGAGACTCGCTGATCAGCTGGTGTGCAGGGATCTTCAGTTCTGTCTGCGCAGTGGCCAGATCTCTCCTCTTCTTCCAACTGAATGAAAAACTACTCACGGTCTTTTTACAAACCGACACAGCACGCTCAATGCGGGGTCTTTCATGCTTCTCTCTGAAAATAAAGAGAAAATTAGGATTTTTTCCATAAGATTTTTTTCTTCTTCTGCTAGACTGCTACCTTTCATTTAATTAGATTTTTTTTTTGTATGTTGAATTTATGTTGTTTTGTTTTAAATGAATAAACTTTATAAATAAATAAAAACTATACAATATACTCACCAATTGCAAGGTGTAACCGATGGCCAAAACACTAGCCTAGTCCACCCATTCAGTCTCGTTGCTTTGACAATGTTACTCCCATTATCTGTGGTTATGCACACCTGACGACTTTCTGACAAGTTCCATGATGTGAGAGCATCTTGCAGTCCTTGCGCAATTAGCTCTGCTGTGTGGTCCTCGGGGAAAAAACATGTTTGGAGACAGAAGCTTTTTAACTCCCACTGGTTGTCAATATAGTGTACAGTAAGGCTCAGATAGGGCTCACAAGTGCGGCTGGTCCACAGATCCATAGTTGTCGAGAAGGTGGTCACGTTTGTTAGCTGCTGGGTTATGTTTTCCCTTACAGAAATGTACAACTCTCCGGCAGTGCTTTTTCTGCGAAGAACTTGTGACCAGGCAAGTCGTATTTTGGATCAAGAGTCTTTAAAAGATTTTTGAATCCAGGCTTTTCCACAACACTCACAGGAGTCATGTCTTTGGCGATATAATTAGATACTGCGTCAGTGATTTCTCTCCACTTTAAACTTTTTTTGTCGTATGGAATGGCTTTGTTAAACGAAGAAGCTAGTGTCATCTGCTTCACAGCTGGTTTATTTTGTGTTTTTTTGTGTGTCTGGGGAGACGTTGACATGCGAAGTCTACAACATTCTTCATTTTGCAGTGGATGACATTTTAGGTGGTGGAATAAATTTGTGGTACTGCTTCCTTTTGTGGCAATAGTTTTACGGCATGTTTTGCATATTACCGCATTTTGTTCGACGTCCTCTTTGTTAAATCCAAACCACTGCCAGATTATTGATCCAGTGCTGTTTCTCTTCGGAACCAGTTCAACAGTCTTCTCACGCTCACCCGAAGTCCGAACCTCCCGCTTCCGCCATGTTTTCTCTTTGCACGCATGCTCCTCTCTGGGTCCGCTGGAGGGGAGGGAGCTAGTGATGCGTTCAGGTGTGTCGGAAAATAATAATAATAATAATAATGAATTCAATTTATAACGCACTTTTCATTAGTGAAAATCTCAAAGTGCTACACACATTGAATAAATGAATGGAAAAGTGAAACTTACACGGACGCAGCTTATTTTGCATGATAATTTATACTCGATTGTCAAGATAAAGCCATTTTAACAATCGTACATTTAAAATATCACGATATATCGAGTATATTCGATATATCGCCCACCCCTAACACACACACACATACACACCGTTGAACACATAAACAACCCCCCACCCTCCTTTCTGAAGGAGGCTCCAAGTTATTTGTCAAGCACCAAATCTGCAGGAAAAATAAGAAAAAGATGCAGAAGTTGAATGGAGGTCAGTGCACGATAAAGTCAGTGGGGGGGGGTGAGTCGGTTTGCTTATTGGGTATCTTTGAAGATGTTATACTAGAAAAAAATACATCCTATATGCTTTTCACTGCCTTATGCATCGCAAAGAAAACCATACTCGTAAATTGGAAAAATAAAAATAATCTTAGCATTAATCAGTATAAAAATCTTCTGTTAGATCATATTAGTCTTGAAACAGCATCTGCCGACACATTGGATCAATCTATTTGGCATTCTTTGATCGGCTCCGTTACGTAGTGAGGGTGGGGGTCTGGGATGTGGCCTTGTGGGGCATTGGGACTGGAGGGGGGGAGGTTGGGGTTTGGGGCGCCGGGGGGTTGGGGCTGCTTGGGCGGGGAGGACCTTGTCTTCGACCTGGGGAGGACCGGGGGGGTTCTGGGGGATATCTGCTAGGGACGGCATGCGGGCCCTCGGGTGGTCGGTGGCGGCGGTCATGGGTCGCCGGTCGGTGACCCGGCTGTGCTGGGGTGGTTTCGGGGCGGGTGCCGGAGGCTTGGGACTCTGGGGGCGTGTCGTCCCCGGGCTTGGGCCTGGTGGGGGTCGGGGGTCTTGGGCTCTGGCGGGCGGGTCGCCGGGCTATGGGCTGGCTGGCGCTCTGGTGCCCGGCTCTGGCCGGGGGCTCTCGGCTCGCTGGTGGGTTGGGGTTCATATGCTGGGGGGTGGGTGTCTGGGGGCGTGACTGGTGGCCAATGGGAGGGGGCGGGCAAACCCAGCCTGGGTGTCTAATGTGTTATGTGTTCTGAAAGTTGTTAATATGAAGGGTGGGTGTAGTATTTCTTCTGGGGTGGGGATTAAGTGGATGTCCTTGATGATGGTTTTGGATTATGCATGGCCGGTGTGCGGGCCCTGGTTGGGGCCTGTTCTTGGTACTTCCTGGCTCTGTCGGCGGTTGGGCGGGCGCTCTTGGCCGTGTCGTCCATGTTGGATTTTGTGTCTTCTTGGACGGCGGGCTGACTGCGGTTCGCAGGGGTCTTGGTGGCCCTGGTGGGTGTGGGCTGTTGGTTCTGCTGTTGGCGGCCCTCGGGGCCGTGTCCCTCTCTGGTCTTGGCTCAATGGCCTGGCGGTCGGAGAGGTGTTTCTTTTTCCTCGCTCCTTGGGTGGACCTTGGCGAACTGGGGGGGTACGCAGGGTCAGCGGGGGAGC